>JAJHUR010030579.1:1336-22191 GCA_027495735.1 Lutjanus campechanus | reverse complement strand
CTGCTCCTAATATTTTCCTAGACTAGAATTAAAAGGGCATTCATCACAGTCATTCTCCCATACGGTGTTTCTCTAGCTGGAGAGGCATGCATGAAAGTCTTAAACCAACTTTGAGTGAGTGTGTGTATTTGTGTGTGCGTGTGTGCGTGTGTGTATACAGTGGATCTGTGAGTTTAAAGAGTGGGGGCCTGTCTGGGAACGGGTCTCATGGGAACAAAGGGTGCAGTGTATGACCCTGTCCTGGGACAGTGTGAACAGGCCTCTCGTGCCTCTGAGGTGTGTGTGATCTGACCTTCACAACCTCCAACCCAACCCTCTCTGCCCCCCCACCCCTCCCCGCCCCCACCTGTCTCACTCGTCCTTCCTGCTCTCTCTTCACAGGACGTCCCGACGGCTGCCCATGCAGATCGATGGCGAGCCCTGGATGCAGCCCCCCTGCACGGTGAGAGTTACATCAGAATCACTGTCCACATGTTGAAAGATAGTCTGAAGACAGGGATTCTCATGGAGCCTAGCAACAAGTCACGCTGGAGGTCCTTGATATGAAAATATGAACACATCCTCACACCTAAACAGCAGAATCAGTCATTTGCCAATGACTCTCAAACCTACATATATGTCTCCACCTATTTATCCACCACAACCTGCTCCTGGTGTGACACAGGCACAAAAACTGCCTCCTGGGACATGTAGTGTCACTGCTCTGGTTAGATTAGATTTTAGATAAAGTGCTTGAAACCACTTGAAATTGTAACTGCACAACAACTGAAATCAGAGGATTTGGACATTTTTATTCTTAAAAAAAAAACAAACTCAAAATGATTAATCAATGAATTAATACTGTCACAATCTTGTCACTTGAAAAATACGTCCACGTCCATGTGCTCCACATGCTTGGACCTATTTTTCAAGTCTTCAATCTGTCAGTCATTTCCTCAATTAATTGATTAGTTGTTTGGTCCATAAAAATTCAGAAAATGGTGAAAAATAGCGATCACGTCCAAGTTCCAAGTCCAAGAAGACGTCCTCAAATGTCTTGTTTTGTCCACAAATCAAAGATATTCAGTTTACTGTCAGAGAGGAGTAAAGAAACCAGAAAATATTCACATTTTAGAAGCTGAGATCTGAGAGTTTTGTTTTTTTTCTTAAAAAATTATCAAAATTGTTGCCCATTAATTATCAACTATTAATTGATTAATTGTTGTAGCTTAATGGGACACCACATCTACTTACAGACAGATGACACATTTGTTGTGTTTTCCTCTGATTTGTGTCCCTTCTCTAGAATTCTGTCATGAAACATCATTTTGGTTGTTTCAAAGACAGGGGTGGAAGTAACTAATTACAAATACTCAAGTTACTGTAATTAAGTAGTTTTTTGGGTGCTTGTACTTTCATGAGTTTATATTTAAGTCTGTACTTTTATTCATACTTAAGTATGCATTACAATACATAATCTACTTAGTATTTTTAAAATCATAGTTGAGTACTGAGTACTATATGAATTAATATCCATTTCATCTGCATGGGCCAATGAAAACCAGGACATATGGATGAAAAACTAAACATTGCAGCAGCACAGGGTTGGAGTAAGGACGTTAATGATTAATAACTAATAGATTAATCAGCACCGACCATTGGATATTTGATCAGTGGTCTAGAAGTGGCAGTAATTACACCTCATTCGACAATGTTTTGTCTGGCGGAGCCATTTGTTGAATAAGGAAACTTAAACTTTAATTAACAAAACAAAAACAAAAAACCATTGAAAATGACAACAACTATATATATCAGAAACGTGATTTGTGTCTTATAATGTATTAATAATTCATTGATTGTTAGCATATTCAACTATCAGTTAAGCACAAAATTTTCAATGCTTGCAGAGGCGACTGTGACCACTGAACAACTGTTCAACTAAAGATCTGGAGAAACAGAGACCACTTTGACTGGACAGCTACTACTGATAATGTATTAAACATCAACAGTTAAAAAGTAACTAAAACTGAGTAGGTTTTGAGATGAACACTTTATACTTTTACCTAAGTATTTTTCTAACACCAGTACTTTTACATGCAATTGAGTAATATTTTAGTGATGTAACAGTATTTGTACCTGACTGTGAATTTCCAGTTCTCTTTCCACCACTGTTCAAAGCACAATAACATGTGATTTGAACATTTTAAGCATGTATATGTATATAAGTATGTGATTTACCACAGTTGTAAGGTGCTGGAAAATGCACCTTGAAAAGTGCTTGAGTTTGACTTCAGAAAAAGTGCAGGAACCTGCAGGTGAATCGATGCCATCTGTATGGAAGCATCACGCCAGGCTTTGCCCGCGTCACTGTGTTAGTGTGTTGGGGGTTTTGGATGCCAGTGGACTGCCACTCATCCTTGACAGCTGATGAAGTCAGCAGTATGCCCGACCAGAATGACTGTTACTCAGCTTTTGTCTTGTCTTGGTTCATTTCCCTGCTTTTGTTTATCCTGCTGCACTGGCCTCAACCTCCAACACAGTCGTGCCACCAAATACAACAGACCAGCTTTATTCTTCATAGAGGAGGAGGAAATTAATGATCATCTATTCATCCTCACTGAATTTCAACCATTTTTCACTTTCATGGAGGTGGAAGATCAAAAGCTTTTTGTCACGTTGTTTTCAAGGTTGCAGTGAGTGATTTTGTTACAAAGAGCCAGGAAACGAGGACTGTCGACCTGGTAAATCTAAAAAAAAATATTGAGAACAGATTTCTGTACAAGTCAAATACCTTCATCATGTCCTTCTCTGTCTGATTCTTTCAGGTCAGGATCACGCACAAGAACCAGGTCCCCATTTTGCTGGGCCCACCTCAGAAGACGCCGTTCTTTTTCTTCAAGAAACGCAACCGGAGCCGCGACTAGGACACATGCATGCACACACGAACGCAAAAACACACACTTATACAGTACATATATGCACACACACACACACACACACACACGCCACCCACCGTATAGGCAGCTCCATCAGAAGACTGGTGCACTGTTCCCAGGTTGGAGTTTGAAAGTGGGGAGTTCATTAATAGGTGGAACATTCCTAAAGTCAGGATGCCTACAGACAATTCATTCCCAGAGGAACCTGCAGCGATGGCACCCGAAATGAAAAGACTCTCAGTATACAGTACCGACCTATTCCTGTGTAACCATCATCCTCCAGTCTCGTCTCCAAACCTCCGTCCCCAGCCATGGATTTAGTCTCAGCCACTTGCAACAGCCAAGTCTCTCGATCCAAGCCGCCCCCCTGCCCAAAAATCTCAGCCATATGCCAGTACTGCACTGCCTGCTCAACACAACTTTGGCTGCTGGGATTCCCTCACAGCACTTGAATGAAGTAAAGGAAGTGATAGTGAGGGGGACGGAGGGTTAATGAAGGAGCAGGTTGTATGACGAGTCAGTAGAGAAATAAAGAGCTCCAACACACTACAGCGAGAAAGACATGAACATTAAAGGGATAGTTTGTATTTCTTTGGTGGGGTTGTTTGAGGTACTTATCCGTGGTCAGTGTGTTACTGGTGTTCCTGCTGGAGGAGCAGCAGGAGTAACAGTGTAGGAAGCTAAGCTCCGTACTGCTGTGGACAGGGTCAGCAGCAGCATGTAATTTAGCCATCTAAAAAAATCAAAATCTGTTCAAGAGTATGCTATGGTATTTTCACCGCGTCACATGATGGGATACCTTTTTTTTATATAACCCAAATATCACTTTTTCCAAACCAGCCAGACTCCTCAAGGAAAAACACAAATTTTACCTTGCAGAACGCAGGAGTTGTTGGTCTAGCACTGCCTTGATCAACTGTGACTTTTGTGTTTTAAAGGGTTATGTTGGATTCATAGAAGTCGCAAAATAAGACAAACTAACTGATCAAGACAGCAGTAGACCAGCAACTTTCGTGCTCTGTGAGGTAAAATGACTGTTTTTCCTTAAGGAGTCTGGTTGGTTTGGAAAAAGCACTGTTTGGCTTATATGACTGTGGGTTCTCATCAGAAAAGGCTGTCTGACAGCAAAGTAAAGCAGTAAAAATAACCTAAACCTAGGGTACACTGGAGTCTGGAACAGGTTTTGTAAACCTGCACCCACCTACACCTGAAAAGCTATAAACCATCTTATGTTATCTTTAAGTCAAATCCACATCCTCACAGAACCGTGAATATAAGCCACGTGACCCAACCCGCACCCATATTTAAACACAGTGTGTTCTCAACTGGTGCAGCGCCTGTGCTCCTGCAGCTGTCAATGTGTTTTCTTGCTTGCAGCCATCAAAAGCAAATTCTTTATGAAACTTTTTATAAGCAGCAAAGCGTCTGACAATGTTATTCTCACAGTTTTTGAGCACAGTGAAATCCTCCCAAATGTCCAACTTGGCCTTTGATGATATATTGTCCACAATTCGGTATTCTTTGCTGGCTATTTTTGTCATCAGTTAGCCATCAGCTGGCTATACATTGCTGTCAGATCAGACAGTGACGTCCCTTTGTTTGGCAAGATGTGGGGTCAAAGGTTGTGTCGTAGACTTTCACAATAACATTGGGATGGGTGATTAGACTTGATATTACTGTATGAGCAATTGTTAATTTTAAAAATACAACAGAATTATTTTCATTTCTGATTTCCTCTGGGGGAAAACATATTATTGTATTGTGTGTTCTACAGTATGTTTCTCCCCTGCTGCTCACCTGCAATTAATTCATTTTTCTCTGTGCATATACCAATGAATTTATATAAATATATATTTTTGCCCGTTGAGTCACCCATCAGGAACCTGCGGGTACCCGACCCAGTGCAGGACTCCAGCATACACTTAAACCTATATAGATTCCTTTAGATGACTAAAATATCTTTGCTGCTGACCCCTGTCAATCATCTGGGGATTTCTAAATGCAAAATAGTTGTTTAAATGGCAGGAAGAACAGCTGACAACAAAACTCCACCCCTCATGTGTTTTTCAGGGACATGCCTTACCAGACACAGTGCTCTCCCACCAACTCTCAGAAAACAAAATCTGGGAGAATGCGTCCAGTCTCTGTTGTTTAGAGACTGACTTTTGAGTCTGCCTACATTGATACACCTATTGCTTCTTCATACTGGGGGTGTGCCGACCGCCATCTACTGCTGGTAATACACTGACTATGGAGAAGTACCTCATACAACCCCACTTTTGAAAAAATCTGAACTATCCCTTTAAAATGAGAGTGGTGTGGCGGTAATCGCGGTTGTTTACAAGGGCACTGAGTAAATAGAGTAAGATCCACCTCTTCGTTAAAACGCCTGTATGAATAATGAAACAGCGGTTGCTTGTAAGAGCGCTCGCTGCAGGGCCTCCCCACAGACTGACAGCACGGTACAGCCGAGGAGAGGAGTGGAAAAGCCTCATCCATTATTGACTTATTTTGTTTGTGGGTTGATGGCAGTGGGGCATGACAGTAGCCTGGATAGGGTGGAAACATGCAGGGATTTTAGCATCTGGGTAGATGATCTGGCTGTAGTTCTTGTCCAGTTTTGCACAGTTATCTTGATATAAATTGGCCAGAGTCTAGACTGAAAGTAGAGACTGGAGACATTGTAGTTAAAAGGACAGTTCAGATTATTTAATGTGGGGTTGTGTGATGTAATTATTGATAATCAGTCTGTTACTTACAGTAGACTGTGGTCAGCACGCCCCCAGTCTGAAGCCGAGAGGAGTACCAGCATGGAAGCCAAGCAATGGACTGCTGTGGACAGGGTCAGCAGAGAAATGTATGTTAGGCATGTAAAAAAATTAATATCAGTTCAAGTGTACGCAATATTTATAAAATTTCACCACTTTACTTTGCCGTAAGACAGCCTTTTGTGATGGGAAATATAAGCCAAACATCACTATCTCCGAACCAACCAAAATCCTGAAGGAAAAACAGTGATTTTACTTTACAGAACACACGAGTTGCTGGTCTAACGCTGCCTTATCTGTTAGTTTGTCTTATTGTGTGACTTTGGTGGAGCGTTCCTTGTAAAAACACTGAAGTCGCACAATAACACAAACAAACTAACAGATCAAGGGAGACAGCAGTAGATTCTGCTAGCTAAAATTACTGACTTTGTCAAAGGAGTCTGGTTGAGCAAGACAGAGTGATATTTGGCATATAAAACAATGGTTTACCACACACAAAGGCTGTCTCTAAACATTAACTTAAATATTTTAGGTTTTGTTTTTTTTTTACCTTCTGTGCTGGTGTTCCTCTCTGCTTCCCCAAACTTTGGGCATGCTGACCACTATCTACTGTAGGTATTACACTGACTACGGATAACTCCACCATAAATAATCTGAACTATCCCTTTAATCTTTGCTTTCTTAAGAAACTCATTTGTCCTCTTTGGCTGGTGAACTCTAACACTGCCATCCAAATCAAATCAGCAACAGCTCCTGTGCACCATATATGCTGTAGGACACGTCTAGTGGGTCAAGGATTGAAATAAATCCCCTCAAGGGTACAACAGCAGGGCCCCAGGGGTTTTATTTACCAGAGCATTGACAGGGGAACTAAATTTATCCCTCTATTTCAGGGAGGGTCTATCTCTCCTCCAGTGAAACCCTACGCCTAATTACCGTGTCAAACATCAACTCACAATGTCAAGTGTGCTGTCAGAGTGCAAATCCCAGAGCCTGCCCCTGCTGCAAGGTGCTGGTTGGCTTTAATGTAGTTATGATTTGTTTAATTAAACCAAATTAAGACGTGATGGAAGTGGAGGAAACAGAAAAAATGGGATGAACTGTGTTTTCACCAGAGACGATGGAGGATGGATATATCATTCAGAGAGCAGGGAGCTTAGTTCAGTGTTTATAAAGAATGTATCCATATTACTGTCCCCACAATATTGCAAAATATATTATACAGTATGTGCAGAAAGACTATATGTATATTTCTGGAAAGTAGGTGTAGCTCACTTATTCTGTACACACGAATGTGTTTTTAATATATCATTGTTATTCATGTAGAAATCTTAGCTTAGCGGGGTTCAGATCAGTATTCATCACTGTATGGAGCTGCTACGCTCACTCTCTGAAGGCAGTTTTCCACTTTGTCTAATTCAGATTCATTTAGATTTGAATTTAGAATCCTCTTCTCTTCTCAACTTGGCTTGCTTGTAGAAGAAACAAGCAGCAAAAGCAGCAAAGTTACAGAATGTGTGACAAAATAATCTCATGGTTCACATAATAGCCTTTCCAGAACTTTATACATGGTCTTCATCAGCGAATGGAGCTCTCAAGTGCTTGTATATTGGCTGAAAGTAGAGCTAGACCAATAATAAAGCTTATTACAGATATACTGTATTAACATATATGTTATCTGAAAACAAACTAGAAATTGCAGGACAGAAAAGTACAGTAAACTGTGTTTTTTTAGGTAATTTAACAAAGAGTCTACAACCGAGCTAGTAGCTCTATAAAGATATTCTAAAGTACATCAGCATGCTATCATGCCAACAGTGACAATGTTGTTAATGTTTACCATGTTTTCCATCGTAGTTTAGTATATTAGCATGCTAATGTTGGCTAATTAGCATTAGAACAATTAAAACACAGACCTGGTGATGGTGCATTTAAGTTTAAGGGGAACATGAATGTCTCTACCAAATCAGAGTCAGAGGGATCTATCATTTGTTAACCATGAATTTCAGTACAAAATTTCATGGTATCCAATAGTTGTTGAGGTATTTTAGTCTTGACCATAAACAGTATATAAAGATGGACAACATATCTCTGCTGGATACAAACGCTTCCATCTTGTGCTGGTGACGTCACTTGGAGCCAGAGTCTGTGCAGTAGTGAGCAGTGTTGGAGCTGAGGTATCGAGATCCCGCCCACACACACAGCTGTCAATCACGACATGAAAAAAAAAACACCTTTTCAGAGCATCAAGTAACTAATTAAACAAACTGATCAAACAAATGAACACTTGAGCAACCATCACTGTTATAAGAACGATTTCGAATGACATAAAGCAAAATGACAGGTACTTGTCAGATGTGTGACCTATACTGCAACCAACCACCAGGGGGCATCCAGGTGTTCTGGATTCACTTTTGGGGAGCTGTAATGTTGTTCTTCTTTATATATGTCAGTGTTGTGGACCAGATTGGTGGACTGACCAATCACCAAACCAAAGATGCCATCCCTATGCCATGTGCAGGTAAAAACTGTTAGTCCACTAAATTAATTTTTTAATTACAAAATGTCCGATATATTGTCATCAGACTTATATAACATTGGTCTGGAACATCGATATCTGCCTCAGAAAAAGGTAAAAGTAACACATGGACCCTGAGTTGAGATTATTTCTTCACACACTTCATCCTCTGTTTAAGAAAATAGCATCAAATCTGATCTCAATCCAAGCTGACTAATGCACACTGATACAAAAGAGAATGTAAATGTGTGAATGTTAACTGATCTCTACGTGATGTGAGTTAGACGTTTGTGGAAAACTGTCTTGCACCCTGCTGACGTGTGTGTCACCAGTTCAGGGCAGAGGGAGACTGCTGAGATGTTCTGATGGTACAAACTGAGCTCCTCTGTAGGGTCGGGCTTTGATGCCTTCAGACCCTGGTTCCCTTTAAAATACACTGAGTCATCGTCACTCTCGCACCCAGGCCCCATGAAAACACACGGAGCAGTGTATCCTCAGGCACTGTGGATATTTACCGTACCCTCCAAACAACATCAGCATCAACTGGGATGGAGTTTAGGTCGCTCATGTGTCACTTTAATCCATCTCAGTGGTTTATGTTTAAATATACATCAATTGAAAGCCATGTAACATGGCTGACTTAAAGGGATAGTTCAGATTTGGCTTGAGTCACCATGGCCCAGTTTGGAGAAGCAGCAGGAGCACTGGTGCAGAAAGCAAAGCAAAGTACTGCTGTGGACAAGGTCAGCAGCAAAAAGTATTTTAGCCATCTTAAAAAAAATCAATATCACTTTAAATGTATGTTATATTTAGAATATATGAGACAAATGTCTCTCCAAAGTAACCAAACTCATTTGGCAAAACAGTCATTTTACCTCACAGAACATGGGAGTTTCTGGGCAACCACTGCCTCGATCACTTAGTCTGTGTTATTGTGTGTTTGGTGTTTTAAAAGGTTAGTTCAGATTCATCAAAGTCACACAATAACATGAACAACAACAGGTCGAGGCAGCAGCAGACCAACAACTCCTGTAAAGATTTTTAGCCATCTAAAAAAAGTTTATTAGTTTAAGTGTACACTATATTTACATTATTTTCACCTCTTTAGAATGCTGTCACACAGCCTTTTCTGACAGGAAAATGCTGTTATATAAGCCGAATATCACTCTCTACAAAGCCACCAGACTCCTTTCGCAAAAACAGCGATTTTACTTTGCAAAATACGGAAGTTGCTGGTCTGCCGCCGCCTCAGTCTGTGGTGAATCTGACCTAACCCTTTAAAACACCAAAGGCACACAATGACACAAACTGACTGACTGAGGCAATAATAGACCTGCAACTCCTGTGTTGTGCAAGGTAAAATTACTGTTTTGCCAAAGGAGTTTGGAAACTTTTGTTACTTTGGAGAGAGAGATTTATATAACGACAGATTCCCACAGGAAAAGGCTGCCTAGCCAAAAGGTAAAGCAGTGAAAATATTCTTAATAAAGCGTACACTTAAACTCATATTGATTTTTTTTTTTTAATTTAGGTGGCTAAAATACATTTTGCTGCTCACCCTGTCCACAGCAGTACAATGCTTAGCCTCCTACACTGGTCCTCCTGCTGCTTCTCCAAACTGGGTACTATGGATAAGATGTGTCTCATACAGCTACACCTCAGAAAACCCGAACTATCCCTTTAAGAGCCACTACAGCAACACTGTGGGAATGTCACAAAATAATAAATACAGCACATCATAATCTTTTTCTTCTTAATTTGTAGTTGTCCCCAATGGAGCCTGGGCGCCAAGAGAACTCAGTGGGAAAAGTGTGCATGTTTACAGTTACTTTACATTTATTGAAAGAATGGTTTTAGACAGCTGTATTACCAAGTGTATATATTTGTTTATAATATTTTATCTGAAGTTAACTTACATCACCGCATGCCTGCTGAAACAAAAGGAGAGTGAACAAAAAGGAGAGTGTGCATCAGACTATTCAAACTTATTTCTTTGCTTAAAAAATCCAATTATCTGATATATTTATTTGTTGTGGTTTTCATTTTTTTTTGACAGCATGTTTATGATCATGTGCAAGAAAAGGCAGGGAAGAAGTTCCATCTTGTCACATTAAAGTGGAAAAGAAAGTAGAATTCCCAGATGAAGTTTCCACCATTGCAACATCTATTCGTGATTTATTGTCGAATCAAAGGGCAGCAACATGAAAGCCCATGCAGAAATGCCTGTGTGAATTTCCAATGTGTGTCACAAGTCATGTCTATTCCTGTCCTCTGAAGTAATCAATTGCCTTAACAGATAAATGGACCTGCTCTGTGCTCACAGCTTTGCTCACGGCTCACGCAGAAGACAGAAAAGTTGAAATCATCATATGGTGTAAAAACAAGGATTATTTGTAGCAACTTTTGTCCTAAAAATTACCTAGAAGGATTTGTTGTAACCCTGATTTTCAACAGCTGACTTGCAGCATTTAGACAAACAAAATGCAGATGATTTTTTTTTTTTCAGTATGTGACAACCCAGCCTACACAGCCTTCAGCTCGCAGCAGAGGCTGGTGACCATCATGGTAATGAACTGATGTCATTTTCTGCCACTGAGCTGACCTTCATTAGCAAACAAGAGAGGTGACGCCTGTGTCCATCTTTATCTGCAGGTCGTGTTTCCTGAAGCACATTGTCTTTAAAGGGACAGTTCACCCCAAAATCAATAATACATATTTCTCTCCTGGCCTGTAGTGCTTTTTAATTCATCTAGATTTTTTTCACGTGAGTTTTGGAGATATCAGCTGTAGAGATGTCTGCCTTGACACTCAGCTTGTGGTGCTCAAAGAGCAGGGTTACTCAAGATAATCCACAGACCTTAGTGTGTGCAGTTTCATGGAAAAACGTCTTTCGTTCTAGTAGAGAGAAATTTTGGAGTGAACTGTCCCTTTAAAGATAAGGCAACATATCCCATGAAAAAAAGACCAAAACCAACTATAGCCATGTTTCCATCAACATATTTTGAAGTATTGCATTAGAAAAGGTTGATGGAATGGCAGAATTCAAATAGTCTTCCTCAATTTCACAAAAAAGATGTGTTTGTGCTCATTTTAGGTGTTTTTTTGTTTGTTTTTTTGCCTGTTACAAAAAATAGCAGCTGATCAGCTGTTTCTGCGTGAACAGTCTCTTCATGGCTCCCATGGCGCTATAATGCATCCATGATCGCTCCAGACAGATCTGATGGAACCTTCCTCAGATACACAAATGTCTCTTTTGTTTATGTCTTCATGTCGTGTCCTCTTCTTCTGCAGTGCATAATTTGATTTATTTGTTCATACAAATAAATCAAATCAATTCATACAAAAAAATACACTTTGATATACACAAAGACAGATGCTAAGGTGTAAAAAAACCCTCATAGGGGCTTTATCAGGGCACTCTCTAGTGTATGTGTATGTGGGGTGGGATGAGGGGGGACTTCATCCTGGGACACATCAACATTACAGTTGCCCTCAGAGAGCCAGTTGTAAATGTAGGACTATATCAATGTATCTGCTTGTTATTATTATTTGTTTTGGTAACAACTTAATATATGAATTAATATTTAGCTCTGAAAACAGAAGTTTAGGAACATAAAATGACATGAAGACAAGTATTCGGCTGCTATTGCTGCATTCTGAGTCATATTGCACGAATACTATTCTTTGCATGATCTCATGGGCCACATAAAATAAGGTGCTGGGCTGGATTTGAGATGAGTTGAGTTTTACACGTGCCAGGCAGTTCTTCAGTAGACTTATAAGACAAATCCACAAATCCATCTGGACACTCAAATATATGAAGCTGTGATGTTCATTCCAGAAACTATTTTGTGTAACTTTTCATGACTTCAGCCAGCCTGGTTTACTTTCTCTTCAGTTTAAGATTCTGTGTATTCTGAGAATGAGGTTCAACAACCCAGTACAGGGACAACAAGCCGGTTATGCGTCACCTGATAGGTTTTCATATGTAAAAAGAGTTTAACCTCTTCTACAGAACACATGCTAAAAACACAAGGCTATCTAGTCCACTCAAGCTCCTGTTGGTGGAGGACTTGGTCACTCTGCATCTTTGATTTCTCACTGGGTGATTTTTAAAATGCAAATTCATGAGTCAGGAGAGACGTCTTTGGACTACAATTTTCTGAAACTCAAATTGTAACTTAATAATATGAAAGAGTTTGAAAACTAAACAATGTTGGATGTCAGCCTAAGTGTTGCTCAAATGTAACAGATATTATGTCACAGAGTCAATTCGCTGTATTTGAAGCCTCACAGGAGCAACTCTGCAGGCATACAACCATCTTGAGATGTCCACTGAAGACATCCAAGTTGTAAACATGAGATTCTTTTTTATCCCACATGACATGGAAGCTGCCTAACGCTCAGCCATAAATCAAATATGCCCACTTCCCTAAATATTGAACCAGTCTTTTAAACTCCAAAATCAAAACTGTTTTTTTTTTCCTATTGCAGAGTTTTGGAGATATCAGCTGTAGAGATGTCTGCCTTCTCTCCAATATAATGGAACCAGACGGCACTCAGCTTGTGGTGCTCAACGTGCCAAAAAATACATTTGGAAAAACTCAATGGCAATGTCTCTTTCCAGAAATCATGACCTGGTTACTCAAGATCATCCACAGGCCTTGTTGAAAGGAGTTTCATGTAGGAAATATCTTTCTGATGAATTACATCCACCAACCGTATCGTTGTGCAGGGGGAAACGTGCATCTGCTCATGGACGAGAGGCTTGTGTTCGTGACAGTGCGGGATGTGAACATTATGGCGTCCTCGGCTGAACAGTCACTTCTTGTCCATGAGTAGATGCGCACTTCCTTCCGCAGGATGATAGAGCTCAACAGTGAGGTTCCAGAAGTGAGAATTCCATTCATATTCTGAATGGAGGACTTTGATCATCAGCCATAATATAACTATCCAATGACCATGAGCTATGAGGTTGTGAAATGATGGTATATGCTCCTGTAGAAGCCACAAGTCTGTATGATGAGATGAGATCATGCGAGAATCCATCTTGCCAGGCTTCAAGATATCCATTTGTGTCACACCAAAAGTGGTGCAGATAATCAGTGTCCTAGGAGGGACTACTTGCAGCAACGGGCGTGGTTTTAGGTGTGATGACAGCAAGAAGTGTCCATGGAAGTGACTCATCTTGAACAAACAATGGTGTCTCCCAAAGGTGTTAGCGTAGATACTGTGACAGCATCAGTTATATCAGAACTGGAGAGTTTTTCTTCACTGAAAGAAGAGCAAAGAGCGACACTGAAGGCTTTTCTCCATGGAAAAGATGTTTTCACTCCTCCGACCAGCAAGAGTTTGATCTGATTGGTTGGAGTTAGTCCATGTTAGACATGATAGACAGATGGTTCATCCAATCAACTGCCAAGTGTTTTTTGAAAGTGCCTGCCCTTTTCCAAACAGTTTCTGAGGACGACACCTCAGAAGGTTCTGTGAATGAATAGCTCCACTAGCTGGCTGGCTAGTTAGGTAGCTAACATTAGCTAACATGAGTAAGAATCATTATGCTGCAGTAAATGGAATTTATATACACATAAACTATAACATATCACAACACTGTTATTAACAACATAAACACTAGTCAAATCAGCACATTTCATACAGCAGGTGTGCTTCAGTAATGAAAGTTAAATTCAAGAAGAAGACGCGTCATTTGCAATGGTTTATGGGATGAGTAGTTCGTTCACTCTTAAAATAATTATGTACACAGTCTAGTACCTTTGCCTTATTTTTTTTACATTTTACAGTATTTTTTGCACTTGATCAAATGTTTAAGGGTCACGATTCTTCTCGGTTGGCTTGATTCCAGACTTGAAACTCTTTATATAGTAATCTTCTGAAACATCAGTGTAGTGAACAGACAGGAAATTCACTTCCAGAACCAGAGCCCTTCAAAAAGCAGGCGGTCACAGCTGTGTTCCATACGACTGGCAGATGGAGTTCAGTGGAAAGAAAGTAGTTCCTGCATGAAACTGCTCACAACAACGTGTGTGGATTATCACGAGTAACCGGCTCATGATTTCTGGAAAGAGACACTGCTGTTGAGTTTTTCAAATGTTTTATTTATTTATTGGAGCTTTTAGCACCACAAGCCAAGTTCTGTTTAGTCCCATTATACTGGAGAGAAGGAAGACATCTGTATAGCCAATACCTTGAAAAGTTTATAACTCATGCCAAAACTATCCAGATGGATAAACAGCACTTCAGGTAAGGAGAAAAATATGTTTTTTAAAAATTTGGGGTTGAAGTGTCCCTTTAAGTGCTACATGTTATTATATAATATTTACTATCTGAGGTCTGTGTGATCTGTGTGATTGATTACTAGCACTATGCGACTGTGTTCCTAATTAGCAGCACGTTCATTAATCAACAGAATCACAGACATTTGCTTCCATCTGCTCCCCCCATGTGGGACTCTCCCAGGTCCCTCCCCCCACCCTTTTGATCGGTCCACCCCCCCTCTGAAGCAGAGGTGGCTGTACAGTCCTGACTAGTGTGATCCAGTTCCTATCCTGGGCCAGATCAGCAGCATTGACTGACTGACATCAGAGGCACGGATCCAGCGGAGCCCCGGCAGCGTGTTGCTGCTCCACATGTGACCATCAAATCATAGAGGTGGAGTTCACAGAGCAGATCCCAGATCAGATGCTACACGTCAGCACAGCATCACACAGCTGCAGGGGATTATTACAGAGGAGGGAGACGCTACTGTATGTAACCAAGAGGACAGTTAATCAAATTATCAGATTTATATATAACTCTATGTCTGTGATATACCCCCCTCAGGGTTAGTGTAGAAGGGGACTCCCGGGCCCACAGGGGGTCAAGGGCAGACTGTCCCCTGCGTAGTCCAGGACCCGAGTGGATGAAAAAGGGTTGAAAAATCAATACGTCCAGCCTCCGCAGTCTGCCCTGTGTCTGTCTCTACAGTATGTCGCCCTCACTGTTTGTTAGCTGTTGGCATTTTGATGGACAAAACATTTTACCAAATAAACATAAGAGGTTAAATTTGCATTTTGTCCCTTTTTTCTTCCAGTGATGTACAGTATCTCCAAAAAGTGGTGGAAACATTTAAAATAACATGCTGGTGATGACACGATGAATTTGGTAGTTTGGCCCAGCACCACATGTTGCAAAAATTATGTTCCAACTCCATTCCTGCAATGATTTTTGTGTTAGTAAGTAATGATATTTTTGATAGTCATCAGTGATGTGGATATAATGACTAAGTGGGAAAAGTGATTAAAAAAAATAAAATAAAATGACATTACTTTATTGTAATGCAGCCTCTGAAACCAGGACAGACAACATTTTGCCAAATCACAATATAATAATATCTAAAATCTAAGATGATATCTTAGTATTTATAGTAGTAATATCAATATATTGCCCAGCTCTAGTTTTTATAGTAGACATCTGTTATAATCTGTCTAAAATTACACTAACATATTGTTTCTATTTGTCATCTAAATTGCTACAAAGTACAGCTTGTTATTATTACATGTTTTATTACTGTACTGTTTGGTGCATGGAGTCCAGTAATGTTACAGCTGTGTTTATTTGTTGACCAGTAAAGAACATATTATTTTTAGTTTTTGTCTAATTTGACACAAAGTGTGAATGTTGTAAAATAAAGTGAGACTTCACTCACTCATGATCTGATCACCATGTGTCAGATGTGTCAGATACTGTCTGTTAGTGCAGCCTGATAAAGACAGAAACTTGTCTTGTTTAATCTTAATGGATCGTTTGAAGACAAATACATTTAACAACAACTGATGACATTAAACAGTCAGATTGAGGCTGAGAGGAAATTTGTGATGAGAATGAGTGAGTGAACAAACAACGAGACAATGGTTTGAAGAAGGCAGCATTTCCCAGGGGCGTAGTCGGGGGGTAAACCCAAATAAACTCAGTTTATCCACCTCTTTGAAATGAGCCTGAGACTTTACTCATCTCAAGTTTACTCGTATTTACCGCAAACCCCACGGTGTTTTCCTGCTACACTCTGAAGAAAAGTCAGACAAAATAACAGAAACATCAATATCAGATAGAGATAATTCTAGTTCTTCATAGCAATGATCTGTTCTTCATCATAACTATAAATTACAGACCTTAGAATGCCATAATTGACCAATCAGAATCAAGTATTCTGAGGGGTCATTTATCTAAATCACAGCCTGGTCTTGTCCCTGTAAACTATGAAGTGTACCAAACTCAAAATTTGTTCAAGATTTAGCAGAGAATATAAAACAAAACTTAAAGCACAGGTTTTAAAAAATGATTTGAAACTAAATCTCTGCAATGCGTGGTCTCTTTTTTATGCTATGGATAGTAACATTCTCCACCTCTTTGGTCCAGATGTGGAATGGACTGCTATAAAATTTTGTACATTCATCAAAATATTAGCATTATCACTGTTAGCATTTTGAAATGCTTTTTGATCCCGTTTGAATTGTGCCACAAATTACACATATTGTGTTTGTCAATTTAAAAGATCATTTTACAAGTCAAGAAAGTCACCCTTTGTCATAAAACTGTTGAGTATCAGACTGTGAAGCTGAAGCTGCAATACCTGTTTGTTTTTATACCACAGTTCAAATGGGAGCAAAGAATTATGTGTCTCTTGCTACATGGACTACTGTTCATATTTTTTCTGAAGTAAAGTAAACTAATGCACTAATTGCAATAGAACAAAGGGGAGGTTTTGCTGCTCCTCATCGTGATAAAATGTTCTTTTTGCTCTCTCGGCCCTGATCTGCAGCCCAGCAGCTTCCTACAGAGGCAGAGTGAGAGACGCAGACAGAGAATGAGGAAGAAAAAGAAAATGTCAAAGAAGACAGAGGCATTGAATTAAGAATGGGAGCGAGACAAGAGAGAGATAATAAAAGAAAGCATGGTTATACAACTCAGAGCCTCAGTAGAGTCTGCCTTTGGCAAGGCAAGGCTTCTTGAGTACGGCTGCTAAGATAACAAGGCAGGAATTATCTCCCAAAGTGCTATTAATAGCAGGCAAGTCACATCTTGTCCCTCAGTGAGAGAGCATCCTGCGCCCAGAGGCACTATTTTCCCATTTTAACTCTTTTTCAAATGTGCATTTTGACAGACATTTGCAAGCTAGGACAGACTGCTGAGATTCTCAATTAGAATACTCTCACCCACTTGTTCCTCATCACAGTGGCTGTTGTATTAACTGTGAGAAACGTCACGTTCACTTATGGGCTGAGGACAAAGTTTGCATTCTAAAGCTCCATGTTCATACATATGGTTTGTGTGCTGTTGATGAACAGTGGTAGCTGTGAAAACAAATGGTAAATGGTAAATGGACTGTATTTATATAGCGCTTTTCTAGTCATAGACTACTCAAAGCGCTTTTACAACTACGAGTCATTTTTCTTTTGAGTTATGCTGAAATTTTAAAAGATCAAACTCTTGGCTATTAAACCTTGTAACTGGCCAAACACTTAGTGATTAAATTTATTTTTAAATGTAGACATTAACACTGTCAGATGGAAAATCTGACAAAATGTTTTCAGAATTTTTTTCATTTGACAGCGTAGTCATAGTGAGCAGCTATTTTATTTATTAAAGTTGCTCAGAGTTCTCTTAATGCTGGTCAAAATAACTTGTATTTTGCAATATTATTTGATGAATATGGTGAAAAATAGAAAGCTTACCAGGGCTCGAGCAGTATTTTTGCCTTTTTCAAAGCAGGAAGTGAGACAGAGGTTTTTGTAAAAAATCTGACAGAACTCTGGGACACAACTTTAAAGGGCCAATATTTTCATAAAGAATCAATTTCAAAACAAAGATGATTATAATAGCACATTTTTACACCTGTTATCAGTAGGTATTGTTAGTTTTAGACTTTGAAGGATTTTAACACATTTTAACACAATTATTTGAAGTTGTAAATTCTTGTCTGGGGCGTGGCTGTTTTCTGTCACAGAGCGAGTTTAGAAACTTAAAAAACATTTCATACATTAGATAAATTTCATATTTATAATTCCTTCAAGAATACATTTTCATCAGAAAATTGAGATGAGAGTGCTTTGGTATTAATAAGTTTTCATGTTTTTTGTTTTTTTTTGTTTTGGTCCCATTTCTCAACAATGGGCGTATTATTTTACCCTCAAGTCTGACTCAAGTCTAAGTCATGTCACTCGAGTCCACACCTCTGTGGGTAATGTAGGCACCAGATTTTGACAAGGATGTGTGGAATAAAAAGATATCTCTGGTTGTGCTGTTTTGATTTTGATAAGTTCTTTCAACACTGCACCTCATGAGTCTGACAATGTTGTGGAAGTGCTGACTCATCTTTAATTATGCTAATTTGTACAGTCACAATTCACTGACAACTGGGATTAACTGTGATATAATCAGCAGCTTTTCAGCTACTAAATGAAACTTTTTCCACCACTGTGGAGAACTTTTAAAGTCCAGATGAAACAGCATTTTGAGAGTATCCAGCTTCTGGATCATGACACAGAACAGGCAGGCCAGATCAGGTTTAGGGAGCAATGGGATCCAGATACAAAAAAGGGTAACTGTATTCCATTACAGTTATAGATTAAAAAGACATAATCAGATCACAGATACATTTAGTAAAACTGGAGATTACTAGTAGGATTTCGATTTTAAAACAGAGAATGATATCCTGCCATGCACAGAGCACACACAGCTGCAACTCATTATCATGACCTCTAGTGAAAAAAATACTTCACTGGGTGGAAATTTCAACATTTTTTGTCTTTAAATTAATCAATTAAACAATAAATTACACAAAACAAAAGGAAGGAACAGCTGGACAAACAAATAAACCTAACAACCAACATAAAACAATGATGCAACATGCAATGATGAATGTATTACTGATCAACTGTTAAATTAATCTGCATCTATTTTGATAATCAATTTATCATTTTGAGTCATAATCAATAATTGTATCAGAATACATACGATCTGAATGTTGAAAAGTAAGCCCATCATAACCCGATGCACCATGCTGTTACCAGTTAGCTATCTAATGAATCTTAGCTCTGTGCTGCTAAAAGATGAAGATTAATTGATGGGTGGATGTCATGATATTATTGGTTGAAATTATTTGTTTCAAGCCTTCAGAAACACGTCATATTTTGTTTAACAGGAAAAAAGCAGGATTGGATTTTCAGAAGAATACAAATAAAATTGATGTGATCTAAAAGGATTAAAAAGGCCATTTTCATTTCATCCAGACTTTAACCTCAGAACTGTCCAGCAGTGATGTCACGATAGTGGAATTTCTCATTTCAGTTAAATACCTTGAAAAATATTGACTGAGGTGCATACAATTTTAGATTTTTATTTAAAGAAATATATAACAAGGTTAGAACATGACAACAGATATGGGAAATTAGTGGAGTGAGTGATGAGTAGAAGACACTGTGGGGACGTGAAAGGAAAAGGGACTGTGTGGGCTCTGCAGTGGTGTGTGTCAACTCGCTGTCAGAGAGAAAAGAGAGCCAGAAAGTGCACCCGGTACCAGAGTATCAATTAGGGCTGCAACGATCAATCAATTATTGATCGATTATTAAATTAATTGCCAGCAATTTCTTTACTCCTCTCTGACAGTAAACTGAATGTCTTTGGGTTGTGGACAAGATATCATCTTTACACTGATCAACATTTAGACATTTAGACATATTAAGATTAATGGAGAAAATGATCGACAGATGAACTTATAATGAAAATAAATATTAGAGGAAAAACTTGAAAAATAGGTCCAAACATGAGGAGCACACAGACGTACGTCTCCATGTCCTCTTTCGTTGTCATGTCTCCTTACATCTGTTGCATTGTTTTTCTTATCTTGTTACATCACTTCTGGTCTTGTAACGTCTTTTTCTTCTAGTTATGTTCTTTGTTGTTGTTTTTTTGTCTTGTTACATCTTTGTTGACTTGTTACATCATTTTTCATCTTGTTACGTCTTGTTAAGTTGTTGATTTTCAACTTTTTACATCTCATTACGTCATTTCTCACCTTGTTACGTAATTTTTCATCTTTCTCATCATCTGTATTGTTTTGTCTCATTACATGTTTGTAACTGTGTAAATATGTAAATATGATTATAGAGTGTGGTCTAGACCTACTCTATATGTAAAGTGTCTTGAGACAACTTTGTTGTGAATTGGCGCTATATAAATAAAATTTGATTTGATTTGATTTGATGTTTCTCATCTTGTTTATGTCAGTTTTTGTTCTGTTATGTTGTTTTTTAATCTTTTTCAGCAGTGACAGGATTAATTGAGAAAATAATCAACAGATTGATGGATGATGAAAATAATCATGAGTTGCTGCCTTGTTGTAGATACTGTGAAAAATGTGTATTGAAAGCATTTCAGATATTCAGTATTGATATTTATCGATGTATTGATCTTTCTGACAACACTAGTGTCCACAAAGGTTACATGTACATGAAGGATGTTGGTTCAGAGGTTGCAGGCGTGGTGGTTTGGTGCCATCTTCACCTGGTTCAGTAAAGGATTCTCAGTATGGAGATTAGCCCAGATTGTTCACAGGCAGCACTGCTGACCTGGCCGTTATGTCAGTGTCACACTAAC
>JAJHUR010030528.1:0-19909 GCA_027495735.1 Lutjanus campechanus | reverse complement strand
TGGGCCTCCGCTCAGACAAAGTTTGAAAAAAAACAAACCTCTTAGCCCCCCTTACTTTACATGTTTATATTGTTTGATTCCTGGATGCCTACATGATCAATTTGATCCCATAGACACTCAATAATTAAGCCAAGATAGCCTGATATTAGTGTTTGACATAAATTCAGACCACACTAAATAAAAAAGGTCTGCCCTGAGGTATTTATTAGGTTATGACTTTAGAAAAGTTGGAATAGGGATTCTGTAGAACATCTCATTAGTCTATAAGCTCTGGTTCTTGAACCAGTTCCATTCAAACTTGCAACGTTGCTGCTACCTACAGTAGGGAACCAGCCCATGTTCCTACCAGTTTTAGTTGAACCATTGTAAAAAAAAAAAAGGGTGTTATTAACAGAGAGCGTTGCACAAAGCAAAATGACCTGTAGAATATGACACAATCATCTCCAGAAAACCTGCTAGTTTTTGGTTCCAGCTAGGAACCAATTCTTTAGGTTCCTAAACATTTTTTTGGTGGAAGTGCTCAGAATGATTGAAAATTAGGCTTTTGAACCAGAATGGTTACGGTAGCATGTTGGTGGCCTGATGGGGATTCTGGGTACAACTTATTACATATGGGTCTAGGTATAAACCTTTATAGTGACTTCTAGAACCCTGCCTGGTTCTAGTTAGAAAATGTATTTCTAAGAGTGTCATGTGACAAGTAAAGAAATTTATTACATTTTAAAATCAATAGGGAATTGAAGTGAAAGACGGATGCTCAGCTGTACAGGCTGACAGCCCAGTCTTGTACTTACTTCTTTCTTTAATCTTATAACCAACAGATAAAAATGTTAAGAAACAACCTTTAGCCTGATGGTACCACTCCTCTGCTTTATTCTCAGATGGATCCTCCAGCAGTCAGTATACTGCAATTAGTGTTGAATGGGAGGCGACGGTGTCCCACGCACGCACAGCTTTCAAATGCCAAGTGACAACAGCAGAAAGCCTGGCTGTCTCAGTGATGCAAGAGCCAGCAGACATCTGGGAATGTCGAGTTGCTAAGGGTAGTCAGAGAAGGAGGCAAGAGGGGGGGAAGGGCAGGCACGCACTGTAGATTTGGTGGGAAAGAGAGAGGCCGGGATGGCAATGGAGGGGGAGATGAAGCTGGCAAGGTTGAAGGCTGAGGAAGCAGAGGAGCACAAGGCATAGACAGGGAGGCTGCGGAGGCTGAACGGCGAGATGGGTGAATAAAAAGTGGTTCCCCAGACGGGGAGAGTGTGGACGATGCAGTCTGTCAGGTCTCCAATCTGTCAGCAGAGTGCCTCTGTTCCCCTCAGGCCGCACAACACGGCCCTGCCTCATTTTGCGCTCTCATCCACTTGCATACCATGTCCTCACGCACCCCCATGTCCCCGCCAGTGCACTTCACTGCACAGTGATTTCTGCCACAGGGATAAAAAAAAAAAAAAGATTGTTATGTCGCTTTCATGCAAAATTGCATCTGAAGTTTAGGATTATGCAGATGGTGCCAAATGTTTGCTTGCATGATCACATGATTTCTATATTGTTTTATCATCAACCAAAAGCCATTTGCCATGATTTGGTTGCAGACCAGCTGAACATGTAGTGGATTCTTTGAAAAGTGGATCTGCATTGTCATCTGCTGGAAGAAATGTAGCATTGCACCTAGATTTTCAGAAAAATGTGTATTTTTTTCCACTGTAAGCTGTTGGTGTACACTTGGTTCCAAAGTGTGTAACAGTATCATGCCAAGATGTATTTTTATCATGGGTAGCCTCAGCCTTGCTCTACATACAGAGCATGAACAAAAAGAGTTGTTGAGCTACCTTAAAGCTATTATTTACCCTAATTTTCTCTTTGTTATATCATCAAATTCCCCAAATTATCATAAGACAACAGCAGCAAGAAACAGTAAATCCTTTTATCCTTCTTTTTTATCCTTAATCCTTTTATCTTTAAGTGATGATGCTTTATATTGACCCACGGGAAGCTCGCACTGTAAAAAATAAACTTGTTTGAACTTTAAAAAGTTAAGTGTTCGGGATGCCGTAAAATTTTTAAGTTGACTGAACTGAGGTAATTTTTCAGGCTGCAACTAACAATTATTTTCATCATCGATTAATCTGCGGATTGTTTTCTTTATTAATTAATTAGTTGTTTGGTCTATGAAAATGGTGAAAAATCTTAAAGTTATATTAGAGATACACAGCAAATTTTCGTCATATATATTTTCTTCAATCTATTAAAAAAATGTCTTAGGAGAGTTTTAACCCTCAAACAGTGCATGCTGGGAAATCTGCTAATATGTTGATCATATTTCTTTAGAAACTTTATTTATTAAGTTGACTGAACTCTGTACAGTACATTCATTTAACTCATTATTTCAAAACACTTCAAGTTAGAAGAACTCATGTTTATAAGTAAATATTTCAAATATTTCAAATGTTAATTTTATTGAAGTTGAATGAATAAAATCTGTATATTTCCTGTATATATATATATATATTTTTACAGTGTGTATCCAATGCTAATACAAGATCACACTCCTGGGAATATCACTCACATGACAGCGCGATGCCATCCTTATTATAGTTTGCCTCTCTATCCTCACATGGCACGTACACAGAAACACATACCAAAACACACAATCCTGTATACACGCTGTAATGTGAGGCGGCGAATGATGCATAGTGAAGGGCGCTCATTTTAGCCAAGACTCTTGTATCACAAGGTGCAGGGTGTGATCCAGAGAGTCAATTAACTTGTCTTCCTCTGCCGCCTTAGTGACCCGCAGCGACCCGATTTGAACCAGCGCATACGACATCCATGGCTTTCTTCTAGAGGTGTTTCAATAGCATTTTTTCCTTCCTTTTAACAGGTGCGATACCTGAATTTTGTGAGTACCAATCTGATTCCAGTGTGTTTTAGCCTATTATTTGATGATTGCTATCATGGTTGTGTGGCTGGGTTCAGGTTTGGCTAATTGCATGATGCTGGGAATTAGCAGGGTGCCATTTTTGGGGCTAATAATCTATATACAGTATGTGATATCAGATCCAGGCAGAGATGGGCTGAGATCGGAACAACCTTACTTTTTTCTGCTTAACAATATGTAAGTTCAGCTGCTATAAGTCTCTCACATTAAAACAGTTACAGAGGACATAGTTTGAAAACATCTGAGGTAGCGTGGGATCATGGGAGTTGTTGTCTTCACTGTTAAACAGCCACCATTGCTGAAAAATATCTACATGACTTTGTCACTCAAGCAGTAATCATTTCCATGGATAAGGTAATGTATTAAAGTTTTACTCACATTACCTTCAGTTAACTTCCTTCCTTCCTTTCCAACGTATCCTGTGTTTTCCCAGAAGTCATAGCAACTGGCGGCTAGAAGGAAATGCACCTTTAACTTGCATAAATCATGGATTTCTCTGTGTTCGAAAATATAATAAACATAAAATAATAACAAAATATATATCATAGGTCTATCATTTTTGGACTTTTTAATGTGGAAATGTTACATATTATAAGACCTGAGATTGGGCACCCATTTTTCTTAAAATGTGTCAGAAAAATTGTGCATGAGGTGAAATAATTCAAATTTCATAATGCTAATGTCCAATTTGAACTGAATGAAGTGCTGCAATATCCAAGCAATGCTGACCTTTTTTAAGATACTTTGTTTTATTAGTTTGTTGAGTTGTGTACTTATGTCATCCCAAATGTTCCCAACAATAGTTAAACCCAAAGAAATCCATAATTTATTCAAAGTGAGGGTGCATTTCCTACTAGCCGCTAGTTGCTATCACACACATACACATACAGAGAGTGAGTAAGGAAGTAACAAAACGTAATATATTACCTTGTCTATGAACATGATATCTGCCTGAGTCATGTCAGATAGATTTTCATCGTCCATGGTTTTTGTTTAACAATGAACAACTCCCATGATCCCATGCTGCTTCAGATGTCATCAAACTTTTCTTTTGTTATTGTTTTAATGTGTGAGAGACCCCTAGCAGCAGAGTTTACATATTGTGCGTTTAAATGGATATTTTTTCCTGTTGATATTTTTAATATCGCTAAACAAGTAAAAAAGCAGATACATTAGATAGCAGTTTATTGTAGTTACATGATTCTTTTCCTCTGTCCTCAGGCTATGAGACTCAATTCATCCTCCACACTCCACCATAAAAAATTATTTATTTTTATGACTTATTATTTATTCACCCATTTCTGTAATTTTTGTTTTGTTAGCAGCATAAAGGGACTACAACTAGCATTTTGTTATACAACGCTGTGTTGTAAAATGATAAATAAATGAACCTTTTACATTGTATGATTTGTGGACATTAGAGTCTCCTAACAGCTCTTGTACTGTATGCAATCCTGCACCTTTAACTGATTTACTGTCGTTAGTTGGCACTGGACTTTGTCAATAATATAACAAGTTGCCGTCCACCTCAGGGTAACCTCAGCTCATTGAAATTCTGTCCTTGTTTCTCACTTTCTTCCCGTCACTGCTAGTTTTTGTCTGCACACACTACAGCAGCTCTGCCAGGTTCAGTACTGTGCCTCCTCAGAGCAGTGCCCTGCGAAGAGTAGCCTTCCGCTGTGCCAACGCTGGCTTTTGGCCAGTTTGTTAAAGGTGCCAGCGTGGGATTGGAGCCAGTTTACAAAAGGTCAACATACCCCAGACGGGATCAAATGACTTCTACTGAACTGCAGTGTCACTCAAATGGCCACTTTATCGCACACACTGTCACACAGTAAAATGTCTCTGCATGTGGTGAACTAGCAGATAACATGTAGAGTGATATAACAGCACTGAATCATCCATATAATCTGTTGTTATTATTACATGTGAAGTTTGGATTGTAAAATCCAATTCTGAATAGCTGAAATTTATAAACATATTTTTCCAGAACCACATCATTGTAAAAACAAACTGTTTGTTTTAACTTTAAAAAGTTAGTCCAACTGCCTTCAAATTTTAAGTTGACTGAATCTGAAAAGACAATTTCAGGTCATTTTGTTATAATTCAAAACAAATAGACTTCTAGTCAAATAAACATGATATTAATTCAGTGGTAATTCAGTAAACATGTTCAATAAACTCAAGATATTAAGTTAAACCAACAGGTCTTCAGTCACGTTACAAACAAATTTGATTTTCTTTTAAATTTTCTCAGTTTGAAAAGTCTGTTCTTCATTTCACACAAATAACCTGCAGCTGCAGCTCCTGTTGAAACTACTTCTTTCCAGCATTGGCACAAAGACAATATGTGGAACTGTTCCCAGTGAATTTATTACATTATTAGTTTCAACACTAACCCTCACCGTGGTTTTTATTTGTGTCCAAGAAACTTTTTAACAAACAGAAAGTTTTCATGACATATTTTTCTTCAACCTTTAAAAAAAAAGGGTCTCAGGAAAGTTTAAACTATCAAACAATGCATGCTGGGAAGTCTGCTGACATGCTGATTATGTTTATTATGTTAGAAACTCAGTTTAATGAGTTGATTGAACTCTGTACAGTACATTCATTTCAGTCATTTCAAGTAAAAAGACTTCAAATTAGAAGAACTCATGTTTAATTAACTTGAATGAATAAAACTTGTATGTTTTTTTATTAAGTTGATGAGAAAAGTTTAGCTGGTTCTTCTAAATTCCTGTAAGATTTTTACAGGGAATAAACATATTTTGTGTGTTTTTATGCTTCTTTAGGGTTTGGACGTGGCTACATCTGGCACATTACGATCCATCAAATGCTTGCTGGACAGTTTTTTCTCATCAGTACATGGTGATGAGAAGCTTGCACAGGTACACACAACTGACAGACACATTATCACAAGGACACATATGGATACATACAGAATATATATGCCCACTCCATGTTCTTGGAAAGTCTATTAAAAGATATGTTTTGTTACTGACAAAAGATTACCTGGATGAAATTATCTCATTTTTTTTCCATCACTCCTACTCAGCAGTGAAATATAATTAACATCAGTTACTGGCTTCACAATGAAAAAGCACTAAATATACCACACTGTGGGTGTCAGTTATAGAGTTAACAAGATATCTGAATTATCATCAAGGTTAGCATCAATTATCATAATTAAAAGGCCACATGTGCCTTTTAACAAATTTTTAATTTTTAGATAAATTCTTAGTTTCATTCAATAATTGGATAAATTACAACCGTTACTTCACAAAATATGCATCTAATGCACTTTTTCTTGTGTAAAGGTGTTATAAATGCTTGTTATAATCATTGTGTGTTAGTGGATGCACCTGGGGTGGGGTAGGGAAGATAGGGGAGTGTTGTAACACCGGGTCAGTTTGACCAGTGAGAAAAGTGCTTTATATGTTTTTAAGTGTACATTCTTTAATCTGTATATTATATTTTGTATAAAAAATAATGGTCAGTATATCATTATCAGAATTTTTTTCTACCGTGAACAACAACTGAGTCATTGATGCTCAAAGAGAAAAATGTTACTACCAATCCCGGTCTCCCCTACAGATAAGGGGTTTCCCAGATGGCATGAATCCAGTCAGGAAAGAAGAAAGAATAGTGTTATATTATTAACTTTTTAATGTAGTGTCTTTAGTAACAGGGATGAAATGGACTATTTGCTGTGTGAATTTGACTTAATTCCAGCTCCTGTCAGCAGGCACTAAAATTGAAACGATAAATGACCCCTTAGAGAGAGGATGGGAGTGTGGTTTTCACTTTAAAGACCTACTGCTAAGGTTCAAAGAGCTGATTTATCTGATCATCAACATGTAATCGGCAGAAACTTCCTAAAATTATATACTTCAAACATAGTCATAATTCTGACCTTTTCTCTCAATGCTGCAAGTTCCTCGAAATGACTAAATTGCCTTTGTAGCAGTCCCCAAATCCAAGAACAGAGAGCTGCTGACTGTTCATTCAAGCTGTGAAGGGTGCAATCTGAGGGTCAGTGAGCTATCTTATGAGTAATACTGAAAGAGTATGTGGCTTTAATACAGCCTGTGAACGATTGCCAACAAAGATTATGACCTTTTTCCGAGCTGTATACTGACCAGAACATTCATTTGAGGTATGAAGTTTTAAAACACTATTAAATATTTCATCCCCACCTTGTTGTGAAGCAATAGAGGATCAAACTTCACATAACCATAATTTAGATGACACTTTTGTCCAGTAAAATTCACCAACGGATAGGATTTCAGTGTGTGATCTTTGGCAGACAACAAGAATTATTGTGATTAATGCATGAGGTTAAGTACAGAACAAGTATTTTATAGGCTTATAGGGCCAGTTTGTTCTATTAGGTTTATAATAACATTTTGGTATTACTCCAAAGAAATACTAAGTGCTTTCAAAAGGAGTAAATTAAAAAAATTAACCTAAAAGGAAACCTAAAGGAGAAATTGCTAATATACTGTATAAACACCCATCAAAAACAGTATAAGTAAGCAATCTAACAAATGGAATCTGACAATATTGGGAAATAGACTGTAAAAAAAACAGTAGAACCATACAATAGGACTAAAAAACATCTTGTGGATGAATATAAAGTTGAATACAATGCTAAAACTTAGTGAAGGTAGAGAGAACATAGGTTACAAGTAGATTTAGTATACTTATTGCATCTATCAATAAAGACTTTGATGTGAATCTAGTTATTTCTGGTTGAGTGTCATAAAATAAACATACAAATGTATAAAACATAAATATTTCAAGTAAAAAACATAGAAAAATGAATCGAAAGCTGTAAAACACAAAAAAAAAGTTGTTTCCTTCGTCATATGAAGTTTATTGAAGAAACACAAGGGGAAAAGAAACGTTTCAAATCTGATGCCCCATTATTGCACCGTTTATCTACATGAATCAAACACACAAACACATACTCACTTTGTTCCATTTGGTACATTGTGATATTGGGCCCATAAAACACAGCAAATATTCACACATCATACACACAGTCGTTTAGAGCATTGACTAACACATTCACCAACAGATGAACTTTTCATATGAATATCCAAATTTAAAAAATAAAATGTAGTATTAATATTAATACTTTAAAATTTTATGGAAGCTGAGAATGGCTGTGTTTCAAACTATTTGTACAAATAATCAATTTGTTTCTTCTTATTGATTAAAATGTTCATCAGAGATCAGGAGTGCAATGTCAGCATGCATAGACGGCAACTGTTGCAACTGAAGCTAAAGCTGAAAATGTCAGAAGAAGCCATACCCGTTACTGATCAACTCATCGGACTGTTCTTCAATCAAGGTCTAACACAGACAGAAATTGTACTGTGTCTTTGTTAGAGATAACATTCAGATCAGTCCTCATTTGAGGAGAACACTAGCTCAACCACAACTTCAAAGAGGAGTACACAAACAAAAGGTGTTGTCTTGTGAATACAGAAAGAAAACAAGCCTTATCTCGAGGTAAAAAATAATTACCTTGTGATGTTGGGATAACAGTACTGAAAAAAAAAAATAACTGCAAGCATGGCCGTTCTCAGCTTCCATAAAATTTCTCTGTTTAGTGGTTCAAATTAAATTCAAGATGCTTTGAAAGGATGTGTTTGTTTGCTGATTTGATTAGCAAAACCAAATCTCTCCTGATTCACTGATTCACAGTGGTTCCAGATCTGGGACTTGGACCGACCACAAGGGGTCACAAGAAAACGGAAACAGGAGGGAAAAAAAGAAAAAAAAAAGTCTATGTTTCATACACTGAAACATGTAAACAAAAAAAAATTTCACCCTTTGGTTGAACAGGCTGTAACGGGTTCACATATGCAACTGGTGACGAGGGGTCACAAGTACACATTGCATTGTTTTAAGGGGTCACAAGTCGATAAAGGTTGGGAACCATGGCACTAACTTCACTTGAAGTTAGAAATAAAACAACCAGATAAAAAAAAAAAAACACACACACACAACCAAACATGCCACCAGTGCTCTGTGTAGCATTTTGTCTTATTGCACTCATTTTTGTAGCTTCTTATCATCCTCACAGTGGTCTCACCAGTCTGAACATTACAGTTACTTTGATTGTGTTTAGAAATGCCACGCGCGTCGCTCTTCCACTCAGCCCCTCCCCTCTTAACACTCGGCCTATCCCACCATCCCCTTGTTCGTCGTCACTTGATGTGTCTTCCACTTATAAAACCACCAGCACACTGAAAACGCGTAGAGCGCAGAGAATGCTGGGAAATCATACAGGAAAACAATGAAGAAAAATCCGGTGACTAAGACGGCGCAAATTAGAAGCCTGGTGATGTGACTGAGGATATATAACACGCTCCACCATATGAGACCATCGGACTCTTTTAATTTCTCAGAGGAGGAACTCGGATGTTTGTGAGATTGGTGATCGGATCGATTAAAACTCTCCTCGTGGGCGACTGCACACTCTTCTATTTGTCTACCTGTCTCCTTACGGGTGACTGATCTTTCTTTTATTTGAGGGTAGTCTTCTTGATCATTTGGAGAGCTTTGGGCCGATTCAGTCAACGGCTGCCTACTCTGAGCACTTGAGTTTGAATCTGCCTGTGATTCTGAGAGACAGTGAGTTTGTTCTGTTGTGCTAAGTGGCTGACTTCTCTCTTTTGCAGGGCACTCGTTGCTCTTAACTGCTGCCGTTTGCTCTAGGCCTTCACAGAGGCTTGAATTTGGATCTGATGGAAATTCCGTCAAGGAAAATACACCTGAATCAAAAGCATCATCGAAGTCTTTCTCAAAAAGAAGATGGCAATCTTGAGTAATATCAGGTACATCTGACAGCTTGTCCCTCATCCCATCAACTATATTTGTGTCTCTATCAGAGGCCTGTACTTTCAGATTGAACACCTCTTCCCAAACCCCCGTGACCAAATCTTCTCCGAATCTTTCTATGAACATCTCCTCCATCACTTCAAGTGCTCCAGTATTTTCCGCTGTAATAGGGTCTTTTGTTCCCTCTGACAATTTCTTACATTCAACATGTGGAGAGCTCTCAACTTCTGCTGACAACTCTTGTTCTTTCAATTCAGCCGGCGCATTCCTCCTCTCCCCCTGAGGGATCCCCACATTACCCATCAACTCCCCCAGTGCTTCTATTTTCAGCTTTTCAATACTCACCCTCTCATCTTTGTCTCTCTGACTCATATCCTCCTCTATTCTTTCTAATATCTCAGGTTGGCGTTGGAGTTCCGTTGAAGTGTCTTTCTTTGCCGCGCTCTCCTTTGCCGTAACTTCCTCTGGGCTTATGCTCTGGCCTACATCCTCTTTATGACCCTTTATATCAACTTGTGAATGAGCCCGCCTCACTTCTACCTCCTCCATGGGGTTTGGGTTGCATTTATCTGTTGGAAAAGGTCTGAATGTAACACGGTCTCTTTGGAAGACCTTTTTCAAGGTCTCAGGTTGGTGTTGGAGTTCCGTTGAAGTGTCTTTCTTTGCAGTGTTCTCTGTTGCCGTAACTTTACGGCCCACGCACTCTTTCTGACCCTTCACATCGTCTGGTAAATGAGTCCGTCTCATTTCCACCTCCTCCACAGGGTTTGGGTTGCATTTATCTGTTGGAAAGGGTCTGAACGTATCATGGTCTCTTTGGAAGACTGTTTTCATTTCCCTTGATTCCACCGTGTGTCTTGGGTTTATTTCCTGTTGCTCCTCAATTATTCCATCACAACTCAAGCGTTTTCCTTCCTCTGTCTGTACGTGTTCACCTGTTTCAGATTTCAGTCCAACATTTTCCTGTATTTGTATCGGTTTAGAGTCCTCCTCCTCTTTCTGAATGCACAGCTCTGCCTCTGCTTGGACTAGCTTTGACTGTTTATGTGCTTCTGAAATTATTAATGTCTTTTCCCTCTGCCTTGATAAATTCAGTTTTAAGGCTTCCTCATTTAACACATGGATAGTTTCCGCTTCTACATCAATTAGTCTCTTTGTTTCTTCGCTTGTTGTACAATAGGATGGTTCCACCTCTGCCTTTTCCAATGCTTCCAAGCCTTCTTTATTTGATGCAACATCATCGTCCTCTGATTCTTCCAATTTGAATTTGCTTGCCATTATTTGGCTTTGCTTGAAATTGTCCTCACACGTCTGGTTTGTATTGAATTCATCTGCATGTGACTGTGCAGTTCTTGTTTCATTTTCATCGCTCTCATTCTCCTGTAATGGATTTTCGCTGTTTCGGTTCAGCCTGAATGACTCACGTTGCTTTTCATCTGCATACCTCTGGGAGATTTCACACCCTTCTGTTTTCTGTGGCCTAAATATCTCCTCTCCTGTAGATACTTTATTTTCCGTAGAGTTATTCACGATCCCTTCCTGCGCTTCTTGTCTGGATGTGGAAAAGACAAACCTCTCCCCATCCTTTGTCCCCTGTCTGATTGTCCCCCTAAATGCCAGCATGTCATCCGTGGCATTGTGCGCCGTACCTGTACCCTGCCCTTCCCTGCTGGAAGAAAGACCCTCATCCAGCCTTGCTCCCTGTGAGATCCTATCAGCGGCGCTGGCATTCTGAGACTCTGGCATTGCTGTCATGTCTGTTGTCTTTAACTCCCCTGAGCTTGTTACTAAGTCAGCTGTGTGTGGTGTGAAGGGCTCATCTCTGCCTATTCCTTCTGCTCCTCCTATTATTCCTACTTTTTCCCGCTCCCACATTGACTCCTTGTGACACGCAGTCGAACTGTCAACAGAGCCCTCGGACACAGGCGTTGCCCCCTCGAGGCAAAATTCCTGCGGAGTGTCTGTTACAGAGTTTGTCTCTGACCTTTGGGAGGCATCTTGTGTCTCTGTGTTGTCATCTCTTGGGCTGCTGACACATGCCTCTGCTGGCTGGTGGTCTGCAGCTTTCAAGGCAACATTTGCCAGCGATGTTTCGCAAGTGTCTGACAGCAGCTGACATGCAGCTTGTAAGGTGGTGGGTGTATCTGCACCCACCTGAAATCCGTGCTCTTGACTGCTTGCCGCATTTTGGGTTTTGGGCTCTTTATCGTGTGAGGGAGACACCGACGCTGCTGTCTGCAGCCACTCTGACTCTGGAACAGCAGAATGGTCTGTACAGCTCGGCCCATTAAGAAATGCCTGCCACACATCGCACACTGAGGTTTCTTTATCAGTGGTATCATCTGTACCGTTAAGAAAGCTCTCCCACATATCATTAACAGAGGGCGTATCTTCTATATTTTCCACTTGTGACATGGTCATTTTAGCTCTTCCAGTCCAGATGTCATCCATGTCAGGAGTCTCCCACTGATGGGCTTTGTCATTGTTCCAGTCCAGTGTAAGCAGAGGAATCTGGTGGTAGGTGAGCACCTGCTGGCTCTCACTGGACTGTTTCTTTGGGTGTTTATGGAGCAAGCAGGCAGAGTCCCTCCACAGAGCTGGCAAAGACTGAGAAACGTTCTGTCCGCTGGCTGAGTCATGTGAATAAGCCTTCCGTACATGCTGCCTCCTTTGGAAGAGGTACTCCTGCACATTAGCTGAACGTGTGGCTCTGTGTTTCCTCTTTATGTTGTCCACCTGTCAAAAAGGCCAAAAGGTCAAAGGTCGAGTCAAGTGTTAATGTTTGAATTACTAGACCTATAACCAGAGGCTACCAGCACAATGTTTAGTTAGTCATCAGCTACTTTAAATCCTGGCTAGATGACAGAAAATGAATGTAATGGCCCACTGATTGAGTATTCTTTGATTTATAACATCACTGTGATGATGTAATGTATTGCAACACTGCTGCAACCTCAGTACATATGCCTATTTTTGTTTACGTCATCAACTTTGCTGCATGTTTACAGGAGCAGGTTGCATTTATTATTAATAGTTTGCACATGAGTGATTTCAGACATGCTCTCAGGTGTCAGGTTGGCTGACTTTCCATATCCTTTTGGGGCACACTGGGCACAGAGCAGCATGACACCAATCTCTGGCTGAGCTATCACATCTTCGCAGAAAGAGCACACGTTCTTTCTTGCTTTATATCTACAGTTCACCTCTGCAGCTGGAGACGAATAAACATGGTGTATGTTTGACCATATCTGAAAAAGCATTGATCGTGAGTTGTTTTATTGCATGCATTGTTTACTTCAAGTCTAAAAAATCCAAAAGATAATAAATGAACCTCACCAAAGTTTTATCTTCTTTATGGCATAGTAATGACTGTATCTCTGCACTGTCCGTTGTCTTTCTGTCAGCCTCCTCTGCTTTGTCTGTGGCCCCTGCTTTTGCAAACAAAAAAAGACAAACACAAGTGTCAAAGTTTGCTTGCACATGTACACACACACTTGAGCAAACGCACATTCATGTGCATGTACACTTGCACACACATACACACCTGCAACAACTGTTGATGTGTAACTGGTCTCCCTGGTCTTTTCCTCTGCACTTCCCCTCCTGTGGTTCAAAATAAACAGTGGTGGAAAGAGTACTGAAAATCTCTACTAAAGTACAAGTGCTGTTACATTACTAAAATATTACTCAACTACATATAAAAACTACTTAGATTATTTGCTACTTTTAAAACATTTGTGTTTAATGCATCATCAGTAGCAAGCACTTAACTAAAAGGGTTCTGTTCCCGATCAGATTGCCTTATTGGCTACAAAAATGCAGATGAAAGGTTTGGATATTAAGTCAAATTGTCAGCCTACAGACTTGAAAAAATGCTCATAAGTGAATAAGTAAAAGTATCTCAAAGAAGACATAATTACGGTAATTTGAGTAGTTGTAATGAGTTACTTGTCAAGTCAGGTCTAGTCAAATTTTATTTATATAGCCTAATATCAGGAGTACTATCATCCAAACTGCTTTTTACTTGGTCATGTCTGGCAGAAAATCACAGAAAACATTTTTGGCCATCCAGCCTTCATCAGCGTATGTGATTCTGCCAGATATGACCGAGTAAAAAGCTGTTTGGATGATATTACTCCTGAGTGCAGCCCTCTTTTTCTCAATGCACAGATATATGCAATTAGGATAACCAGATGGTCATAGCACAGTGGCGACCCTGCAGATGGAACTATAGCCTGATATCACAAATCACAATCACCAAATCTGCGTATATATTATCAGACATCCTCAACACTTTTGCTGTTTGTCTTCATCTCACCTGCACTGTAACTGCACCAGTACTGGCCCTGCTATGGTTATGATACACAGTAAGAGGTGTAAACAAACTAGATGTGATTTTTGTTCCATGCAGTTCCATGTTTTTAATTTTTTTTAATTTTTTTTTGCACTTGGTTTGGCAATGTAAACGTCTGTTTCCCATGCCAGTGAAGCCGCTTTGAATTGCACTGACTTGAATACATCCGGCCGGCAGCCTTTGGAACTGGCACAATTGAGATGTTTGTCAAGGCTTTAAAAGTTTGTAATGTGTTTGTCTGCTGTGTGGTCACATTTTCATATCTTTTATACTGCAGCAAGTCAAACCAGAACATGCACACGGACACAATAATGTTCCTGTCAGAACAAAAACTATTTGTGAATTGGTGTCAAGGAGGATAAAGTGAGGATCTCTGGCTTCCCTTGCCATGGTTGGGACGTCATGGAAACCTGGACAGACACCTGACCTTAAATGGGCAATCTCTGTTCTACAGTCCAAACATCCATTACTGAAAAGTTACATAACACCTTACTGTAAACATGCAAAGGCCCCCGGCCAGCAGGCAACTTAGCTAGCTTAGTGCCTCCACTTAATGAGGAGAGCATCACAGTTTAAATAGACACTTACAGGGGCTGGACTATAATAACAATACAATATTCATTTAATCTTAGATTAGTTCTACTTAGAGTTTAGCAAAACTAGGTTTAAAATGAGTTAATCCAGATTTAAAATGAAACAGAACTCTGTTTCCAAACTCAGAACTAATCTCAGTTTAGTTTAAATCCAAGTTGAATCAATCAGGAGATGCTTGCTTACTCAAATTAAGATAAATAAATAAATTGAAATTAAATTTGAGTGCTGTTGAGACCTAGTAAGTATTCCCTGCTCTGTATTCCTCAACAAGATGTTGTTTACAAGCTAAAAAGTTTGAAAAATATTTCAGTTTGCTTGCTAAGTTAGTTAGCGTATGATGGCTGGGCAGAGAAACTGTAATTTCTCCTTTGGGAAAAACTTGTTGGCCGAATTATCCAACTGGAGTAAAAGAGGGAGGAGGCACATCTAACTGTCTTCGAGGAACTTGAATAATTTAAGTTCCTCAAGTGTAGGTTTAAAGTTAATACTGGACAACATTTTAAATTGAAGCTTTAAATTCTGATGAATGAAATTGAATCTAGGTTTAGAGTAAAAATGAAACTGAAGTTTAAAAATAGGTTTAAATTAATTTTTTCCCTTATTTTAAGCTAGTTTATAAGTGTGGCGCAACAGAAGTTAAAGTTAAACCAGGATTTAATCCTTGTTGTCCAGCCATACTGTGTCAAATTTTAAAAATTTCTGGTACAGCAAATTACAGTTACTTTGGACCATTTCTTGCTTTTGATTGATTCATTCTAAGCAAAAATTTGGAATTGCTTCACTTCTATAATATTGGTGCACTAAGCAATCCAAATAGCCTCTGTTTTATCTGAACAGTGATGACTCTGTATTGACATCAATTATTGATGTACACTTGTACGAGGGTGACGTGACGTCCTTCAGCAGTGGCATGTTTAAAAAAAGATTCACCTGTTAGGTTTGAGGCAGCTCCTCTTGCCCCTGTGGCTGGAACTCTCCTCTTGCACTTGAGGCTCATTTACATGAGCTTTCTGGTGGCAGAACAGCACATAGTTAAGTCCCTTGTTATTAGCCCAGAAAGTGCCCCCTGGAGTGTTGTACCGCAGACAGATCTCCAGTCTGGTCCCCTCCCTCTCAAAGGGAGGAACCAGGGTGTACTTAAAGGAAAACCTGTCTGTCTTCCTGTCACTGGACCCGGGGACATACTCCGCCAACAGGTCAAAGTAGCTCGCCCAGCGATCCAGGCTCATCCGGGCGTAAACAGACTTACTATAGCAGAGGTTGACCACCCTGATGGTGCCACGGATGGTGGTGGTCCCCGGAAGGAGCTCGATGCTTTCCAGCTCGACCATCTGCGTCTGAAGCCTCTGGTCCAGCTCCTCTGGGGACGAGGGGACTGTAAACAGACAGGACATGTAGTACTCCTCTAGGGGACGAGTTGCCTCCATCTCAGGAGGCAGGCTGACCTCTGGCTCCGTCACTTCGACATTATCAAACTCCTTAACCGACACCAAGTTGAGGCCAAACGCATCTGCGAATGACACCTTCCTCCGGATGATCGGTGGGGGCTCAGGTTCGGAGTCCTCATCCGTTTCTTCGTCTGTGGTAGAGCCCGCGTGAGACAAGGCCTCCGTCCCCCCCTCTTCCTGCTCCTTTCCCCGTTCCTCCTCCTTCATCATCACCAGTTCCTCTTCCCACGGTTGGACGTACAGGGCCGCCATAATGTGCGATGGTCTGAGAGGCAGCTGTCCGGCCGTCCTGCCGTCTGTCTGGCTTGAAGGGTGGCACAGACCAGAGTGCCCCTAGCCTGGCTGCAGTGATACTGTAGAAGGGAGAGCAGGGAGAGGACGTGACTTGACAGATGGAGTTCGGTTACAGCTGAACATTGTGAGTCTGAGCCAGACCTATTAATAGGACACATATAACCAGACCAGGCAGGCCAGTTATCCTCTCAGTTATCCTCTCAGCACAATATGTTTGCTAGTTACAAAATAAATAAATGAAATTATAGCTTTTTTTAAAGCACTGTGAAGTAAAACCAGTGTGCAAACAAGTCTATTTTTGAAGTGTGTTGACTGGATGTCCATATTTTGCTCCCCCAAATATGAAAACATTCCCAAATCCAAACTAGCATTCTGCTTGATGTGAAGTTAAGATTTAAGTGTGATGGTGTGAGACACTGTTTTCTGGTCTTCATGGTGGCCAGGTGATAACAGAGACCAAACCTGAGAAGGCCATGCACTTCACCTAATTATTCATGATTTATACCCGACACTGTATCCCTGCTTTGTCTTTTACACTGTTAGTGCATTTTCTTTCCTGATTGTATACCAGTTCATGACCATTTGATCTAATCTGTACATGTAAATATACAGCTAGATAGATTTCAATTAGATGGAGACGGAGCTTCTGTCAGGATTTGCAGAAAGTGAACCACCGCTTGCTACCAATATTCATCAGTTTGAGCAATATTTGATTTGCATTTATTTGCTTTAACTAGATATTGGATAACAAGGTGGCAGCCGTTTCTAACAATAATATGATAAATCACCCTGTATGGATTTACATATTGCTCTAATTTAGTTTGCATTTCACTTACGCTGAAAAAACTAAACAATGGACCTTTATCAACCCAACAGTCAACTGACTTTCTGGTGCTTTTATAAACAGCAACTGACAAACCTACTTATCCTACCTTTAATTGTTCAAAACTAAACTGAAATAAAATATTTCTGAAATATAAAGTATATAACGATGTTTCTATCATGGCTCAGTTATCATTTTTGCACAGGCATCAATGTCCACCTCTGAATGATTGCAACAACTTTGGTGCTCCCCTGACTTTTCACGTAGCGCCATCATCTGGACAAAAATTTTAATTTGTTCAGTATTTTAGTGGATGACCTGCAACACTAATTATATTCTCAGCATCCTCCGCAGTACTTTATATTTGATCTTCTTTTACAGATGTTATACTAACATGCTAAACTTGGTGAACAAGGTAAACATCAGTGTGTCGCGGTGTGAAAATGTTTGCATGCTGATGTTTGCAGTTTAGTTCAAAATACCGCAGTGCTTCAGCTCAGCCTCACATAGTGTAGCTGTTTGACAACTCAAAATTGCATTTAGCCAGCCAGTCTAGATCACATCAATGGTATTGAGTACCACAATAAATTAGTCCCCACAATATAATTCAAGTTTAAGTGGAAGAAATGTCTCATTGAGAAACAACGATGTCAACACTGATACACTACTGTACTCCCACAGCACCCACATCATCTGCTACTGAATTTTATCCACTCATGTTGTTTAACTGTTATGTTATGTACACATTTAAACATTTTTTTTTACACAATATACCTCTTAAATGTCTTAAACTATTCCATTGGTGACATTGACTGCTGATGAAAACCAGCCTTTTGCTCGGGTGCATTTACATTTGTTTGAATGTTGACTAATGTACCTTCTTAAATACAGAAATAAAGGTAAATATTAAAAAATAGCATACTGTAAAAATGTTATAATTTGCTATAGTTAAGTGGGATCTATGATGTATAATCAGCCACACATGACAGCTGCTGTCAAATATCGGATATCTTTTAAAAGAAATAAGTTATTGATTTTACAGTATTAACTACTAGTTACACTGGTTTGAAGAATTTACATAAAGTTGTGCAGCAAGTTGCTGAGGTGAGAAGACCTGCAGCTGGAGGGCCACACTTTCAGCACATGTGTCTGAAAGTACTGAGGTGTCCCCAAGACAGTGCCACCCCTACCTGCAGCAGAGGAAATCCTCTGGAGCCGATTCTGACCTCTGACCTCCACGTGCAGACGGCGAATAAAGAAGATAATTTTCCTGTTGAGATCAATGTCTCATATGTTTATTAGTTCTATCAGTGCGCTTGAAAGGCCTCTGTGTTGAGCTGAGTGTCTACAGATCCTCTCATATCATTGACATTGGAGGCAGCCTTCATTTTTTAGGTTCACTGCATCTTGGAACTGATGATTGAAGATTATTCTGCTCTTTGTAGCAGATCCAATTTGTGTCTTTGTGTGCCACCGCCTCAGATAGGAAGTTCAACTAATCCTTGAGATGTAGTAACTATACCCCAAAATCCAGTATATCTTGTAAATAGCCTTTGGTGCTGGTTATACAATCCTTCACAGGTAGGTGAGCAGGTTTTTGTCCTCAAAAGACTTTTTGTCCTACGTTTTAAAGCCAAAGAGGTTCTCTTTTTACTTTTAACTGCAGTCTTTTTAAGATTTTTAAATAGTACCAGAGGTTCTTATTTGTAACTTTTGTAAATGTAGATATATATGAACAAGTGTTAAAAATGCTACATATTACAAGTTGACAGTAGTTATAGTAGATATGACGATAGATACAAGAGCAAAAGTAGAAATATTATAGTCTAAAAACACAAGTAAAAGTTCTGTATTCAAAATATTACAAACAAAACAAAAAGTACAAAATAAGTGCTCATTATGCACCTGTCTCTTATACACATCTAGATGTGTATAAGAGACAGTTTTAGGACATTATGGAACCTCTGCAGGATATTCTTTCCATTAATTTGAGGAAATAGTTTTCCAATAATTGGGTATGGTTTACACTATAATATTAATATGAATAATATAAACTTTTAAAGTATTTTGTTTCTTTGTAAATAAAAAATCCGCAGTTTAACGTAATTTAATGCACGTTGGCAATATGCAGTAATGATACACCGACTACAAGCTGTGTCTTTTATTTAAAAAAACAACTGTAAGTTTCTTATCCATGCACAAATCACATTTCTCATAATTAATCATTCATGATATAAATAACATATAAAATATCAGATTTTAAAATGTTGACAGTAGGAAGAATGAGACCAGATTGCTTCACTTCTCGCGTTTCTTACATGTTTAAAAACTTGCCCCCCACCCTTTCTTCCATTTCTTCAGTTGATAATAATCTGGTCATTCATTTCTTGACCGTGAACGTCTCAGCGGTTTGATTAAAAACAGAAGAAGAAGAAGACAAGAAAGACGAGACAGAATAAAGCAAAGCTTTTTAACTATTGCTCAATGTGGCTACGACTGGCTTCGGATCTACAATTACATGAATAAATAGGCTAAAAAAATTATCTTGTGAAGGTGTGACAGAATGGGTAAGAGAAATTCCTTCAGTCAAACCCTGCATCTTGTATCTT
>JAJHUR010030522.1:826-12883 GCA_027495735.1 Lutjanus campechanus | reverse complement strand
ACAGTCACTCTGCCTCCTGCAGGTACTGACAGCAGGAGACAACTTTCATCTATAGGATCACAGCATGTGACAATACACACGCGCGCGCACACACTCACACACACACACACATCAATACAGACACCAGAGTTCTGGCTGCAGCACTTTTTACTCTGAGTTTTTCGTTTGTTTCTGGGGTCTGTGTTTGTGTGTGTGTGTGTTTGTGTGTGTGCACACAAAGACACACAAACACACATGCACACACAGTATGTCCTCAGTATGGCACTGACTCACTGCAGGAGAGCAGGGCAGCTTGACACTTCTCTCATCTGCAGTTCCACAGCATGTAACAACACACACACACACACACACGCACACGCACACACACACACACACACGCACACGCACACGCACACGCACACACACACACACACACACACACACACAGCTGGTGGCTGTAGAGCCTCCACATGGAGAAGAATTCAGCGTGAAACAGCAGCTGGAGATCAAACCTTTAATACTTCATGTTTCTCGGCTGAAATTTGTGTGAAGCTTCAAATAAAAACACTCAGATGCTGACAGGTGGCACTGAGAGTTCTTAAAGGCTCATTTCACCCAAATTAGTTGTGTTTTCTAATGATGTAAATAGTTTTGAAGATGTCTGTGTCTGAGATTTCTGCCTCCATCCTGAAATTATGGCCAGGAGAGATTGATCGTCTTTAAATATTCTTCTATTCAGCCAGATACCGAGTTACAGGTGTCTGTCTCTGTACAAAATTGTCCTCTCATTTGCAATTGTACAGTCATTTTTCCACCTGTCTCAGTTTCTTAGTCAAATGTTCCAACGCCCAGGGTTGATTTTGCAACCAAGAAATGATTATTATCCTTGCAATTATGAATAATACTCTTCAAAATATACAAATTATTCCAATAAAGCTTTTACTTCACTGCATTGGTTCTGATAACTTTAGTTACTTCACTACTAAACTTAACATTAATGCATTCAAGCAGTAGTTCACAACATTTTTGGCTTGTGTTACTTGGTTATCAGTCCTCTTGTCCATGTCAGATGTCAGCAGCTCCACCAGAGAACTGTTTGGTGAAACAGTTTCATGTGTTTCCTCATCTTCATCTCACTGAATCATTCTTCAGTTTTTGTTATGAATCCCTCCCAGCCTTCATCTCTCTGCTCCGTGTTTCTGACTGTTTCTCTGCTGGAGGAAAAGTTCTTGTCGTTCAGGTTTTTTCCCTCCTCCCCGACATGAAGCTGGTTTCTGTCTGTCAGAGCCGTCTGTGTTGTTCAGGGGTGAGTCTGTAGATTTCAGCATGACTTTTAAATCCCTCAAACAGATCTTACAGTGTGTGCTTAGAGCACGAAAAACACTACAGCACAGAGACAGACGGTGAACTTTAGAAATGAAAAATAAGATCCAGAGGAAGAGGGCAAAGCATCACTCTAAAAAACAATAAACAACATAAATTACAATAATAAGTTAAAGAGGTGATTAAAGACTCTCTCAGTGATCCAGAACATTAAATAAACATAATATATTTTGCGGGGGCTTAATAGAGTTCTTGATCAATACCAGTGACTCAGCCTGAACTTGGCTGAGTTCAGCTTTTACAAACTTTACTTACTCTGGTTTTGATTACGGCAGTGTATCGCTATCAGTGTCTAGTTTTAGTTACTAGTTACTTTTAGATTAAGATAAATGCTATAAAATATAATCAACAAATACATTATATTATCACAGCTCTTCCTGGGGAGGAGGGGATTCAAAAGCTGCAAACAAATTAAGAAATAATTAATCCTTTATCACCTACAATATTAAAGTAACGTAGCACATTAATGCATCATTCATCAGTGATCCAATTATCACTATTACTTTACAAAAACATGTTTATGTAGGAGCGCCTGTGCTCTTTGGAGAAAACCACGGAAACTCCAAAGCACCAAAAACAATTAAAATGCCTGGCTGTTAATTCCTACACGCTGCTTCCAAAGCAAATGCATGAGCTGACAAGATCAAGATTCTGACGGTGAAAACATTACCGCTAAATACTTACCCAAAAATGAAAGTTTCTTGCACCGGTGTGCAGGATTTAGTGGCATCAAGTGGTGAGTTTGGAGGTTGCTTTCTCCTCGTCTCAGCCTCCCTTTCCAGGCGTGTAGGAGAACCTAAAGACTGCAACTACTTTTTACATCTATACTTCCAACTCCTTACATTTTCAAAACAGGTGCATTATTTTTTTGTTTATGCATTTGAGGAGAATTATTGATTATTTTTATTTTTGCATCATCGCGCGCAGCCTTCCCAACATCAAGGCCGATTTAAACCTGATTAGATCAGACAATTACACATAAAAAAGGACATTTCCTTGGTGTATCCATCAGTGCATATCACACATAACAGATGTAACAAGATATAAAAGATGTAACAAGACAAAGCAATGTTGAAGACTTAAGACGAAAATGACATAACGACACAAAAAACATTAAAGATGTGAAGAGACAAACAAAAAGAAGAAAAGGAAACAGACAGAGAGACTCGAGTAGAGACTTTTATACTTTGAGGCTGTACTTTTTGACTTTTACTTGAGTAAAGAAGTTGAATCCATACTTCTACTCGAGTAAATACCCAGATAAACCATATCCTCCACACTTTTCACCAGTGTCGTCTAATTATGACAATAGATAAATTTTAAAGATATATGCACATAAAAAATCTTCACATTGAGGTTTTGAATAAATCCAGTCATCTTTATTACTCATCATCCTTCTCATCATTCCTTTAACATCATTGCTTCATTCATTTCCTTATTTCATCATCAAATATCGTGACTTTGAATATCATTTTTTCATTTAGTCACTACAGACATTCAATCAGCCGCTGTTTCATCTCAAAGATTTAAAATTAATTTCACCTTCTTCACTTGTCTCGTCACCATTTATCAATTCTGAAAAGACTTACATGACTTGTTCTCTCTGGACTTCATCCGCTTTCTGCTTCCATCATTCAGCACAGTGTTAGAGTCTTCATTCATTACCCAGCCGTGTAATCCATTACTTGTTAACGTCAGATAATGACGCAGATTCAGATTCAGTACAGAAGCAGCTTTTCCTCTCTGTCGTCTCTCAGCTCTCTCGGATCCGATTGTTCTCGGTGTTTTATGTTCTGATCTCAGGTGAATCTCGTCCTTCACGTTCAGGCACAACCTCCTCCTCCTTCAGATTATTATTATTGCTTATGTAAGTCTGCTTCAGTCTGGCAGCTGCAGGCTTTGTTTAAAGCAGCCGAGTCTTTATGAACGCTGTGAAAAACCATCACTCAGGGGAGTTCCCTCCAAAAACTCAATTTCATGCTCAACTCAAATTAGTTCCTCCATATTAAAGCATTGAGATAGAACGGGGACGTCCCAGCACAGCAGGCGACACGCACTGCTCTGCAACGACAGGGATGTTTTATCTTATCGCACTAAATTTGTCGAATCTAAACCCTGATAATTCATTCAAATTAGTCTGCTGGCATATGAAGAGGTGACTTCTGTTTGTACGTGTCATTTTTGCAAGTTCCTACACAACAACATTCTCCTGTTTTGGTCCTTAAAGGGTTCAGTTCACCCAAAGATGAAGATTCAGTCATTAAACTCCCCCTCCAATTGAAGGTTTAGTTTTTTAGTCCACAAAAACCAGCAGTGTTTTGTGGGGTTTCACAGGAAAACAGTGCCGCAGAATCTTCCAAAGACCGGGCCTCATGCAAGAACCGCTTGTACAAACAGATTTGTTCTTAAGTGGTGCGAAAACTTGTGGCATTCAACAATTTTCTTGTATTTTGAATTTTCTTTCACATATGAACACACCTGTTGTAGAGTCGTGTGCAGTCAGTCTGCTGGTATACAAACTGAGGTTTTTCCACTTATGAGTGAATATTTCATTAATCTAAAGACATTTTGAGTTTGAAAAATAAAATACACTTCATACTTATGTCGACAGTATCCTGTCTGACTACATTTCAAATTATAATATAATTGTAAATTTACATATAAAGCCTCTCATCATTCATTCAATGATCTATTATTACCTGCTGTCAGGTGTATTGGCCTCCTGATGCAGTCATCGATTGCCCCTTACTGTGAAGTCATTTTCATATTGTTCTTCTTTTTTCTCTTTGATGCCATTTTCATAAATGAGCACTTCCTGACACGGCGCAGGAAGCACAGCCTTATATGGTATTATTAGGGTGTTAATTCTGCTAATTTACAACGACGTGGCGTGTTCGTACAAGCCCTTCGTAGGGAAAAAGTAAGACAAATTTAAGAAAAGAATACGAAAATGTTCTTGCATGTGAATGCTGACCTGTTTGCAAACAGACAATTCATTTCTGCTGCTTTACCTCCTGCCCTCCCACCTTTTTAATTGCTTATCAGTTTCACCTGTACAGTGTTTGCGTTTCCATCATGTAATTGTCCCTGAGTCAAGCATCCCTGCTGCATCATCAGTGTCTCCTCTGTTGGATTTCGATTTGGGATTTTGCTCATTTTCTTGGATTTGTTTGCCTTTGCTGGACTGATTCTCTGGTTTAGACTTGTGCCTGCCAGACTCTCCTGTGAGTCCTTTATGCTTTTATTTATTTATTTATTTATTTTTATGAAATCAACTGTGTTACACCAGTTTTTTCTCTCAATCTCATTTGGAGCTCTTATCTTGTCTTTCTACCCTGTGGGACATTTGTGACACGGACACCTCATCATTGCGGGTCGCCAATCCAATTTCTGCTGGAATTCATCTTCAGCATAAAAGCTTATAAAGCCTGGACTGGACTGATCATCGGTCCGTCTCTCTCCTATAATTGTGTTAAAGCACAATGAACAAAAGACAGAATTCAGAATTTTGGTAGCTGGAATAAAATGCGAGTGCTTGACAAATCAGACATGTTCAGCGCTGCAAGCCTCACATAACTTCTGGAAAGTACTATGCTCCGAGCAGGGACTTTTTAGGGGTGAAATAAAGTCCCTGCAAACTTAATTTAGACCCTGGTCCCTGCAGTGAGTTCCTCCAAAGGTTCCCAGTCCCTGCTGGCAAAGTCCTGCTGTGGAAAAGCAGCTGTTCTGACTTTAAACACCCAGATCTTCCCTCTCAGTGTCTAACAGAAGCCTGTCAGGAGGCTTTGAGCTGTGTCTGGCGGCAGATATCAGCGTGTATCATCTCAGCACAGCTGCTGCTGCTTTGCCTCGTTGCCTCTGAGTTTAATATCCAGGCGAGTAGGTTCTCTTTCTGGCCGGCTGCTCCGGTCGGTGTCTCCCAGGTGAGGGTGAGGCTGGAAGGAGCAGAGCTCTGGTTTCCTCCCTCCTCTCTCTGCAGCTGAAGAGGACAATAAGCTTCACAGACACATTCAGGCTCCTGCTGCCTTTGTGACTTTGATAAAACATTCCTGCGTGCTGTCAATACCTCCGCTGGAAAATGATTTATTGGGTCATTTCTTGCAGCGTGAGAGCGTCTTATATCAGCGCAGGTTTCCACCAGGTAACTAATCAACATCACGGTTCAGTGAGAGCGCTGCTTCGACAACAACACACAAATATCATTGATCCAGCAGCGAGGAGGAGAAGGAAGACACACATCAACAGTATACAAATAAAGTCCCAGGATACATTTTTGCTTAATGCACACCCGTCGTCCTCTGAACTGTTATTTTTTGGCTTCATAAATTTAGTGAAATGCATAGTTTTCAAGCGTATCAAATCACTTATTTAATGAATCACTTCAGTTTAATGGCTACAACTTGAAGCATCTTTAAAATTCTTCATCCCTCTTTGGAAGTTTTCCTGTTACATTGTTTTAAACAATTGAATCAATGAAGATTTAATTTTGTCATTGATCAACAGAAAGCCCCGGACAACTGTAGGCATCGCAGACCTGTTACTGTTCAATCTCGTGTGGCTGAACGTCACTTGTCCCTCAAGTTGGACGCCGACCACACAGGGGCCGCGTAACTAGTTAGCATGCTGGTGTAAAAGATGTAATCAGATTACAGACACATTTAGTAAAAATGGGGTTTATTAGTACAATATTAAATAAAGAGCGTGCACTGTGCATACACAGTTACCAATTCATTATAATGTCCTTGAGTGAAAAAATGTTTTACCGGGTAGAAATCTCACCATTTTTTGTCTTTAAATCGATAAAATCAATCCATAAATTGTGCACAACAAAGGAAGGAACAGCTGGACAAACTAATAAAGCTAACAACGGACATAACACTAAAACACAGCTGCAGCGATTAATCTATTTTTAATTGACTGTTTGACTTTTTTTGGCCATGCAGTGTAGATGCAGATTAGTCAGACACTCTAATATTTCGTTGGACCGCCTTTAGCTTTGATTATGGCACGTGTTCGCCATGGCATCATTTCAATAAGCTTCTGCAGTGTCACAGCATTTATTTCTGTTGCATTAATTTTTCACCAAGATCTTGTATTGTTGATGGGAGAGTCTGACCGCTGCGTAAAGTCTTCTCCAACACATCCCAAAGATTCCTTAACCCAGTTTTAGTAGTTTCACCAACCTCCTTAGTTGTTTTCTTTGCTTGATGCAGGACAATAATTTGACTCTTCTGAAACAGAGGAACATCGTCTCCACGACCACAGGATCTGTCTTCTGACGTGGTTGTTTCAGAAATGAGAAGCTGCTCACTGCATCAGTTAGTTAAATAACTTGTTACCAGCTGAAACATATTAATCACTGCAGTAATTATCCAGTGGAAGGATCTGACCTGTTTGCTCCTCTCTGACAGTAAACTGAATATTGTTGAGTTGTGGGCAAAACAAGACATTTGAAAAACATGGGAAAACAGGGCCCAGGTGAAAAAACACAAAAGTGACCCTTTAATGTCTTTTCCTTGAAAGAATCCCCCCACCCCCACCCCAACTCCCCCCCAACACACACCATCTTTTAATTTTCTCTATACGCTCGGCCACCTGTGAATGTATTAACAGGCCGGACATTCATCAAACTGACGTTATTCATATTCATCCTCCCCTCTGCTGGAGCGCTGCCATGTCTAAGATTAATTTAAAGGGATGAAAGAAGAAACAGTGGAGAACGGTCAGACTTTTCAACCGTGTCTGCAGCGACTCGCCGGATCCTCGGTTTCATCATTTGTAAACAGATCAGATGGCTGATTGTTCTCTTGTCTTTCTGTTCGTAGGACGAGAAGAACCAGGTGCTGACCACCAACATCTGGCTGCAGCTGGTGAGTCTTAATCTTGAGTCTGAGGTGAAACATGTCAAAGTCAAGTGTTCAGTCATCAGGAGTTATGGACTGATAGATTCAAGTTTTAATTTGACCGATCTTCAGAAGGAGGAGGCTCCTTGTCTTTGCTTTTATTGTTATCAAAGATTTTCTATCTATGCCCTCAGTGAAACGTACTTAACCACCTGACAGAGGGCAGTCAGGACGCTGCACATCTCTTTCACACTTCTCAGGAATGTGCTGAAGTGCATTTCACATATTCATTGTTTCCTGGAAAATTTCCAGCCCGCCACAGCGGGGACACAAATCAAGCAGGGGGTCTTGGGGGTCCTTTTGAATGTCAGACATTTTGGTGAATTTTTACGCACTAATTTGTGCTTTTTTAATGCAGTTTCAAAGTTTGTTTTCTGCTACTCTCAACATAAATATAAAGGACATAAAGAGTAAAGCACAGCTGCATCAGTTTTATTAAGGATTCAGACGTCAGATCAAAGATATTGGACAAAAATGTCTGTCAAATTAACAATAGAAACAGAAACATGACTGATCACTCATGGTTTGTTGGCTGTTTAGACCTGAATTTGGACACCTCCTCCTCTCTTTTTTTACAGGTGATGGACTTGAGCTAAAAGTATTTTCTGACATTAAAGCAAAAGCAAAAAGTTTCTGAGTCTCTGTAACAATGGTAACAATGACATTGAGTGACAGATAACCTGCCTGACTGTGTCTCATGAAACTCTTTTGATTTTATTATTTCTTACGTAAGTATGTGAAAACGTTGTGTTATGCATCAGAGTCGGGTGTGCATGAAAATAAGGGACAAATTGCTTCCTGTTTTGATTCAGTAACCCAACAACAAACCTGCTATAAACTTTATTAACTTTTAAAATAAACTGCAATTCGTGACAATTCAACTGGGATCAGTGGGTCTCATGGTGCACGCCAGGAGGGGATGGACATCGGACTCTCTTTCGTCCTCATCCGTTGCTTCATCGCTACATTCACTGGACAGATTTAGAATCAATTTCACTGGTTCCATCCTCACCAGTCTCATCAGTACTTATCCTCAATCCTTTATAATGTCTTATTCCCACTGTACGACTCATCAGGTTATCATTCCTTATTCTCATCTTTTCCCAGTGGCGCCATTATCTGCTCTCATCATTTTTATTGCCTTAGTTATCTCAGAGAGACAATATGAGTCATTTGGACCAGTTTAGAAAAGACTTCCTTGATGGATCGATGAGTCAAACACAACCAGACTTTCACCCGGGTTCACTTATGCATCCTTATTTGAACCCAAACCATGATCTTTTCCTGAACCAAACCAAGCAGATTTTGGTGCCTGAACATAATCAAACTGTGACCGTTTCCCAACTTTAACCACGTGATGACAAAGGTCTGGTGCAATGAAGGTCATGTACGCCTGCAGCTGCGCCGTCTGGACGTGTTAATATTGTCGGAAGTTTCAAGAATCATTGGGTAGAAGTTGTTACCAACTTAAGCCTTGTGTGACTTTATTCACTTAGAGTCCATCTCTGGTCATGTTTTAAACAGTATAAGATAATATAATAGAACATTTTTCCCCAGTTCAAAGGGTTTGGGGGATTTTTTTCCTCACCCAAATCAAGGGTTCAACAGAGGGTGTACAGACTGTAAAGCTCCCTGAGGCAAACTGTGACTACTTATATCAGGCGTTATGAATAAAATTTGACTCGACTTCTGCCCCTTTAGGTGTTTGTGCTTTGGTTGGGCCGTGGACACTTTGAAGTTAAGAGTAATGATCCTTAACTTTGTGTAAATGCATCAGCAGTGGGTCAAAATCTCAGCCTCCCCCTGCCGTCACGCTGCTCTCCTGGCTCGGGACCACGGGTCCATTACAGAAAATTAAACCTGTGTCACTTCCAGCCGTTACAGATGGGTCCATTTGCGCCAGTCAGGCCGACGGGGACGGTGGGTAAACTGACTCCGGGGGGGCAGAAAGCAAGTAAACAGTGATAATAAATGGAAGCCTGCAGGCACATCATCCCATCCTTCCTTCAGTTCGGCTTCCAGAGAGACTCTGGAGGAAACTCACAACTCCGGCTCTGCTACTTGACCCAGATAAGTTTGCTGCGATGGAGAAAAACTCGATCCAGCGGGCGGCGAGCAGAGTGCCAACTTCTTTTTTTTTCTGTTTCCACAAATACTTCATCTGCTGTTCCGCCGCTCGCTCCGTCGGAGTCGTGGGTTCAAACAGCCGACGCCTCCTGCACTTTACACCTCTGTGATATCAACTCCTGCTGCTCCTTTGTTCGCTTTAACTGCGTCTGACGCGATAAAAAGCTGCTCCCCCTCTGCCTTCTGCCAGGCAGGACTGACTCTGGTGTGAATGTCAGAGCTAATGGAGAGCGTAGGAATTCATTAAGAGTGCTTCCTAAACCCATTTCATGCAGCTGTCCAAATTTAATTAGGTTTCATATCAGGTCCTGTGGAATGTGTGTTTGTAAAGTGGCAATGCACTAATCCGGCCTAATCTGCTCCTCTCGGATGGAAAGGTTGGTTCCTCCCCGGAGGCTCGGCATTTCCTCTCCGCAGCACCCTCCCAGGACCAACTAGTCTTTTAGCTTAATTTAATTTGGCGTTCGCCTCTCCTCCTCCTCCTCCTTCTCCTCCTCCTCCTCCTCCTCTGCTGCTGCTGCTGCTGGAGTCATTGTGTTTTTTTATGAAGGGGATGAATGTCTCTAAGCGAGAAGAAACATTTCTGCACCGGGAGTTGTGTGGGATTTTTAATGTCAGAGTGTTACTGAAGTTTTTCTCCTGGCAAACTATAAAAGTTCGACTCGTTCGACGACTAAAAACAGAATAAATATCAACATTTTTGGAGCAGATTTCTACCTTAAGGGGCTCGTGAGGAGCTTGGTTTTTATAATGGTTTAATTATTTTGTTCAGTGTTCTTTTTATTTACAAGCTGTTGGTGCCTAGAAGAACATTACTGAACTCAGCATCCTTAGAAACATGAAAGAAAAACACTGTTTAATAGTTCATAATAGATAATAGATAAAAACTAGAGGTCATGATAATAAATTGGCAGCTGTGTATCACTGTGCATGATAGTATATCGTTCTTTATTTTAATAATCCCTATTTTTACTAAATGTATCTGTAATCTGATTACGTCTTTTTATCTGTAACTGTAATACAACACAGGTGCCTTTTTCTGGATCCAGATTTTGTAATCCCATTACATGTAATCCATTACCCCCGACCGCATCACTGTCGTTCCAATAACGATGGTAAAGTGGTAAAGAGTATAATGTTGTGATTATACAACAGGTTACCAACAAAATAAAAGATAAAATAATAATGTGTTCACACTGCGGGGCAATTTGCTCTCAAAATTAAAACTAAACAAAACTTCTCTGTTTCCCTGGAAACACACAGGGTCTGACTGATAGCTGTAAAACAATCGATCTGATCAGTAGATAATAATAAACCAGTCCAGCAAACAGTCCAACTCTGAGTAACAACCAGCAATAAAGATGATTTCTGTTGAGTCAGCAGCCAACTTCAGGTCTACCACTGCCTCAGTCTTTGTGCTATTGCAACTAAAACTGTATGACTAATGAAATAATTGATCATAAAACGATTACTAAATCGATCCAATCCAACTATTTTGATAACTGATAATCAGTTCTATAAGTAATTCTTTAAGAAAATAAAGTCAAAATTCTCTGATTTCAGCTCCTTAAAGGTGAATATTTTCTGGTTTCTTAGAACATCTTTGGTTTGTGGTTTGATGTCATCATGGGCTTTGAGAAACGCTAATCAATATTTTTTCATTTTATAAACCAAACCACTAATTACTTATTCAGGAAAATAATCAACAGATTTATCAACACTGAAAATATTCGTTAGTTGCTCACATAATTGTGACTTCAGTGTTTGAAAGGGTTGAAATAGTTTCACACAATAACAAAAAATAAAAAGAATCTCACAAACCAAACCAGAAGAAATTTAATCAGATTCAACAGTTGATGATGATGAACCCTTTTCATGTTGGGCAGCCTGTAGCACCTTTTGATCTGAATAATCCCATGAAATTTCCTCTCGCGCCAACATGAAGACAAACTGCTGTTTTAGCTCCTGCAGCTGTAAAAGTCCCCGACAAAACTAAACCCTCAGCGTGCTGCTGGTTCCTCTGCCGACAGCTGGTCTTTACATGTTTAGTCCTGTTGAAAAGGAAGAATTAAAATGCGCTCAGAGATCCCAAAATAACCAATAACTCTGTCAGGGAGGATAATCCTGTTAGAAAACACAGAATCAGTCCAAAAATGAATGTACCACCGGACGAGCCCAGAATAAATCCATGATATCTAACAGCATCTCTGCCCTGAACTGTTTAAATCATCTGTTTTTAACAACACTGTTGATGACGGTCCAGCCTGTGAACTGCTGGGATGTCTTCACTTTTTTGTGCATTTTTCTTCCCCTTTGAATCTTTCTCTTTTTTTTTTTAGCTGCATCTTATTGCATCATGTTGACTTCTTTCCTTTATAGTGTGCAGGTTTCCTGTGGTCTCGTCTTGTTCTGGCTCTTTGAGCCTTTGAACCTTTTTAGACAAGAGCCAAGAGAGCGCAGATATCCTCACCTGCTCATGAAAAATACATGCAAATATTCGATATGAGACGGTTTCTCTTCTTTCTTCTGATTTTTGGATTAGTCTGTCTTAACAGGAAAGCAATGATGTAATTTAAAGGTCAATTGTGTAATCTTACACAGTTAAATGGGGGGTTTATTAGCAGAATATGGCAGAAATGTGTGGTGTGTAATCACCAGAAAGTAA
>JAJHUR010030461.1:11357-119847 GCA_027495735.1 Lutjanus campechanus | reverse complement strand
GGTCCAGGCAGCCTAAGATGCCTGAAACACAAGACAATAGTCCTGATGGTGACACTACAGCAAGCCTAAATTTCAAAACTTTGAAAATTCACAGCAAATCAACTGTATGTGCTACAGATTTGGAACTTTCACTTTGAAATGTGCTTTTCCATGGCATGGATGGCTGCTGTCTGGCACCCTGATCCTTGGCTTAGTCAAAATGTAAAGCCACACATCAACTGTCACTTGCCAGTTAGCTCAGCGAGATAAAAGATGGATCTCAGTCTCAGAGGTTGTGCGTTCCAATCTCAGCTAATGTGAAAGTTCTATGTACAGGCATCATCCTATGTGGGTTAGAGACTACTAAAGTTGACTAATCATTGCAGCTGTAAAATTCCTATAATGAGCTAGAAGAAATTTTAAACATATATACCACAGAGTTGACTCTTGCTAATTAGCTCGGTGAGATACAGCAGAGCCTCTTGAGCCAGAAATTGTGATTCAAGCCTCAACTGATGTAAAATGCACATTAGAATGCCACCTTTTTTTGTCTTCCTACACTCTGCTTGTTGATCAGAACTGCCTAATTTCGCCTAAAATCGCCCGGCCCCGACCATTGCTGCGCAGCAGCTATAATTTTGACTGTTTTCTGGGTGTTTTCATACTAATCTAAACTGAAATCTGCATTTAATTGATAGGGAAATTATTATTTACAAAGATCCCTAGTTTCTGGGAACTAGGACAGCGATATATCCCTACTAGTTCAAAGTTCAACCAGTCATTTTGCACCAGACTGCAGGCCAACAGGGAAAACAATGGGTGTGGATGTTTTGATGGTGCCCTTAAGCTAGGATAAGAGTTTATAGTCATGCTAACAACTCTGTGAGGCTTTGTAAAGTAAACCAAACTGTTAGCAAGAGTATAAGGAAAATTGAAAATCTGACCTAATGATGCTGCTAGATGAACGTTTCAGTCTAGACTCAAAAGTGTTTGACTGATCATATGATTTACATTGTCATAGAACATTGCCGTGCTAGCATGGCTAAAAGTGCTCTTGAATAGAGACAAAAAAAAGTCCTTACATTTTCTATGGGGTAAAATGGCCTCTGAAATGAAAACTTTATCCTGACACACTCGCTAATATGCATGGCCACATTACTTACACACCTTAGGCTAAACACTTAGACCAGAAGAAGGTCTGGCACCAAACAGGGGGTCATTAACCCCCAATCTGTCCGACTCTCTAATTAGGCTCACTTTGAAGAGTAGTTACAGCCACGTCCTTGACTTGAGGCTACACCTCAGGCCTGGAACATTAACCCTCAGAACTGGAATTAGTCTGGTCACATATATTGAAGTAGCCAGTGTCCCCAATGTGTTTTTTTTCTTTTCACTGCACCCAGGTGCAAGAGCATATCTTACTACTACTGTCAGATTCATGGGTGTGTCAAATATTTAAAATGTATTGCAATGTACAGAAAAACATTACATATATATATTATCTACAATAAACAATGTCCTTAAAATACCTGTAACAAGAATTTTGGTCTATATTTTATTAGCATCTTAGGTCCATGTGGTGTTCATACCCGAGTCAAAAGTATTTTTCCCACGGCTGTAGTGTTTCATTTTCCCGTCTGTCTAACTGGAAACCTCCTCGCCCAAATCTTTTAGTTAATTTGGCAGTTAGAGTCGTGTCAGGAAGAGTTCACCAGTCATTAGTCTACTTGTTAGATGTGCGCTCCTCTCCAATCTTCTCTCCGTGTGGTGGGAAAGAGCTGTGTCTGTCTCTGTTCTCCTCAAATAATGACAGGTTGTGAGACTTGGCGTCATTAACATTAAAAATGGGTGGAACTTTCTTGAGGTCACCAGGATGTCGACCATCTCTCGAGAGGAATTTCTTTCATTGGTGGGATTCTTTTATCAGGTCAAAGATGGGAGACTTTTGTTCACATGTACCTTTGGAGGTATTTGGTGACAGTTTGTCCTTGTATGAGGGATACTTTACACAAGCAGCTAATGATTTAAATTCCAAGTATATATCACAACTATCTTCGGCTGATTGACCAAAGTTTTGTTTCCTTTCAATATTGTTTGTTACTTTCAGGCTGCACCATGTGGAAAAGAATGTGTGAGAGAGATTTCACAGTATTTTTTACAGTGTGTTTAGAGTGATAGCGGACCTACAGTATCTTTGGCCTGTCTCTCTGTCTCTCTCTGTGGCCACACACATCAAACGTGGCTTGTTCTCTGTTCTTTCTTTGTCATCAGCTCTTAATGGGCGCTGGGCTTTGATGTGGTTTGGTTGATGCTTTTGTCTCCAGTGTGTCTTGATCAGTGTCTATTGATCTGGTGGGGACATGAAAACAAGCGGAGCAGACACACAGAGAGGAGGGAAACTATTGTAGCAGGAGCCATATTTAACCAGCTGTGATGTGCTGCATGCGATGCAGGTTCTGGATGTGTCAGGTTTGAGAAGAAAAAAAAGTCTGAGAAACCCACAGTAAGAGCGACAGAGGAAAATAGAGAGTGAGGGAGTGAAATGAACAGCGCGTACAGGAGAGGGAAAGACAGTGAGAGTGTGCACAACTTTGAATTAAACTCATGCTTTAATCACCATTTTGAAACCTAGAATTTAGCATTTAGACGTGGATTGTGATTGCAATTAAATAGATCGTGATATTCTTTGGCTAGATCGCCCACCCCTACAAACCACTCTCAGAGCTGGTTTAATTTCCCGCTAATCTACAGCCTTGCTATCAAAAAAAGCCATTTTTGGCCAAAAAATGATTAAATTCTCTTAACGTCCTTATCCTGTGTATAGCCTACACATTTTTACAGTTGAAGATTGTAAGAATCACTTTAGGCCTACAACAGTGATAAGCGAAATAAGAACTGTTATTCATTTACATTATTTTTAAGCCACAGGGAGACACTGTGGGAGGGCAAAAGAGTCACATGCAGCTCTCCAACCACAGGTTACTGACCCCTGCATGAGGCAAACCATTATAGGAGTATCCACAGAGGAGGATTTCTTGTGTCGGAGACCATTCCTTTAAAACCCTCATGAATGGGGAAACCTGGCCGTTACAATATATTGTAGCCGTTCGTCCTTGTAATTCTTACCACGGCACTCTTTGGAATGCCATCACGTTCAGATCAAACATTCCTGAAAGAATGTAGTCATCTTATCCTTCCAAGATATGATAAAAGGATGTCTGTTTTTGAGGAGAACAGAAGAAGAGCCCATCTCTTTGATGGACCAAAGCACCAGTCATAAAGCTTATCTCTCTCTCACACACACACACAGATGCACACACACTCACACAGGCCAGCAGTCTTGCTGGGCGCTGACCATACTACATTGATGTCTAAGGCTGCTTTCTCCTGACTGACTCCGAGGTTATTGCAGCGCACCATGGAAGCACAGGATATTTGACGGTCCCCTGCCAAAGAAAGAGCCAAGGGGGTGGGGGGGACGAGGGAGAGTTGCCATTGACAACTCCTAGATCTCCAAAGTGACCATCTGAAAATGAAAAAAGAGAAAACTTATTAAGAGAGAAGGGTCCAGGGGAGGCCATGGGGCTAAATCTGTCACAGCTTTTCAAGAGTCGGACAGGGCCAGTTCATGACTCCGGCAATTACAGCTCGAACATGACTTCTACAGTTGACCTAACGAAGAATAGCGAGTCTGTTGAGAAGAGCTCGGAGTTGGGGTTTAATCCGTAAAAGAAAAAAAAAACCCACACAAACAGTCTTCTTAATAGAGAATGAATCATACAGCGCAGGACAATGGAAAATATATTGAAGTCGTCGTGGGTGAGATGTGAGCTTTGCTGACTCACGAGGAGTCCCCAGGATACACTGTGTGTCAAATCTTCTGCACAGATGAAAAGTAAACATAAAGAAAAGAAAAGAAAGCGGGGGAGGTAGGAGGAGATGAGTAGGAAGCAGAGTCAGAGCCGGCAAGTGTTTGAAGGGCAGCATCAGCAGAGAGATGTGGGAATTACATTCCTTCAGTTTCTGTGTGCCAAATGTTTAATGGAGTGGAGGGGCGGGGGTGGAGGCGGTTGGTGTTGGACAAAAACCCTCCGTGTTATTCTTTTATCACACTTACCCAATGAACATGTGTGCACGTTTGTGTCAAACGCAGGAAGCAGGAGGAGGGCAAGCAGGCAGCGGGGTACAGTTGTACAACGATCAAAACCGCACATGTTTTTTGTTTCCTACATGTGTTTTCTTTCCCAATTATGCTCGAACCTCCGACTTGCACAGAAAAGAGGCGGAAAAAAACATATCCTTCTCCTCATCGACGATGGGGAGGTGGGGGGTACACTTTTTTATTTTTTCTAAAATAGGGCCTCATGCTCTTTATGTTTGGTATTGTTTGTGTGCATTTCCTCCTATAGCTTGGGCAGCCCTCGCATGGAGGGCAGGAAAAAAGACAGCAGCCTGACAGCCTTTGATGTTCATGTTTTATGGTCCCATGTCAACGCATTGTCTGTTAAGTCCTTTTGTTGTCCCTCTGCCTAATTAAGACCTCAGAGCGACTTGTTGACTCCACAAAGACCCTTGTTTGGGGAGGGGGAGGGGTGTGTGTGTGTGTGTGTGTGTGTGTGTGTTTTTGTGTGTGTTGAGGGTGTATGTGCGTGTGCAGGTGGGTGTGTCTGCTTTGATAGGGACGTTATTTAAAACAGTGTACAGACACACACACACACACACACACACTAGCCCCTACATACAAAAGCATTGGCTTTGACATAAGAATGGAGTCATTCATTTTCTGTTTGAGTGCAGTTTGACCTAAACAGCCAGAGCATTATGAAACTACATTTGTGCCTACAGCACACATCAGTAGTGGGAATGCAATCCTAAAAACTACATGTAACAACTATTTTCCTTTTCTTTTCTTTTTATTTTTTTAAATCCGCTTTTCATTTTTGTCTCCAGCAAGAATCTGGTGACGTCAGTTCGCTGTTAATCCACCTTCTCAGCAGATACTCTGCTGGCACACACGTGAACACATGCACACACACACACGCACACACACCGTCTCACGGCTTACCAGCTTAACTTTGATGTCTCTGATACCAACAGATGGCTGAAAGGTCACCTGTCTCTGAGATGTACTGTACATGAAATAGAAGACCGGTAGAGAGATTGGCACAAAAAAGGAAGCAACTTCTGCTCACCCAGCAGACACAAGTTGTTTTAAAAATGCTCTGAGTTAGATGTATTATGATATACTGGTATTGGCAATAGCCGTGATATTTAAAAAATCAAATATTGATATGATATTCAAACACATAGTATTGTGTAAGTAATCCAGTGCCTCTTAAACATACTCTTAAATCATTTCTGTTTCTTTCCGTTTTCACATTCTCTCACTTCCTTCCCCAATGCCTCCCACACACTCACACCTTTTCACCATCCATTAGGTGTCTTTGCACTCTTTGTACACGCACAGTTGTGGTTACAGACTCTCTCTCCACCTGCCTACATTTGTATTTTGAGTGTAATTTATTTGCCAAATGAAACACAAATTTCACAATAAAATAAGTTAAAGCTGAATTAGACTGATAATATCACGATAATACAGTTTTTTCCTGAACTTTTCTATAGATTTGGCAATAATATTGTTATTGTGAATTCTTATGGCCACAATAATCATGTAGTTCAGTTATATCATGGCAGTTCTCTGAAGTAATATACAATACTGCATCCTCTGTGTAAGAATCAAGTCTGTAATAGTACACAAATAAGCATAGAAGGTTTACTAAATGATATAATACATTGACGCAGTATGAAAAGGGAGTTGTGTTGTGTGTGTTGGGCTGGACTTTATGTTTACATTTATACATTTGAGGCTTTTTTTTAGAGTGATCAGGAAAGTGCAGAGATGTTTGAAATAACCAATTTTAAAACTAAAGTTTTCTTCATAAAGATATACAATATCAAGATAAATAAAGGGGTAAAGAGTGTTTTTGTGCTCTCATAAGTGTAAAATCACCTGGAAATAAGAATAGTTGTGTTTTTGTTACCTTAGAATGAGTTGTTTATACCTATAGAGGGCGCAGGTTCTCTTCCATGGAGTCCACCATGTTGCCCAACCAAGTTTCAACAGTAGCTCAGAACAGACAAACCAAACACTGACTCTAGATACAGCCTTTCGTGTTTTTTGTAAATTTCACAGACACTGTAAAGTAGGTTGTCCTACATGTTTAGAAGGGGAGGGTGAGGCAAAGTGATTCTTGCAATCTGCAAGCTCACCCCTAGATGCCACTAAATCTACACACCAGTCCTTTTAATATAACGCCATTAATATATGATGGATTTTGTTCCATGCCCGTGCAGATATAATACAACAGTGTGCCTCAAATTCACATGATGATTTGACAGCTCTTTAGCTGATGGGGTCTGTGTGACTGTGTCCATCTGTGCCTGCACACACAGTTTTGTTTTGTGTGTCTTCAGTGACCTGGATCACTGAAATCCAGTCACTCAACAAATTTTCAGTCCTCGTTTTCCCTCCCCTTTTCACTCTTAGCACACATCATCCAAACATGCAGCTGTCACATGTGGAATATCCAAGGACATGTTTCAGCATTTTCTGACAAATAAATCACATGAGCAGCACTGAGCAGCACACACTGTCTCCTTGAAAAAACAAACACGAGTGCATGTCATACAGTCACTATGGTATGCAAGTATGAGGTTGTGTGTGTGTTGTTTGCATCCAGTGGTTTCTGTTTCAGTGTTTAGCTCCATACCAGTGGGTTTTCCCTCGTGTTGACACAGATGTGCTGCTTTGAGCCGAGGGGAGGTGTGTTTTGGGACTCTTTTCAATGCAAACTGAGTCTGGTTTTCTTCTTTCACTTCGCACCGTGTTGCAGATCCCTTGCAGAAGGAAAACACTGATAGAGGGTGGGGGTCAATCCATGTTGACATGTACAGTTTTGTGTTTGTGTGTATTTTTTGGCACATGAATAGTGGGCTGCGACTAATGATTATTTTCATCGTTGATTAATCTGTCAATTATTTTCTCAATTAATAGATTAGATAGAAAATGTCAGAAAATGTCTGAAAATGGTGAAATCGATTAATTTAATAATTGATTAATTGTTGCCACATGAATGCATATCTGCCCATGTGTGGCAATATCACTGAAGAAAGCGGCCGTGTAACAATATACAATATCAGTGCTCTAAAATATGACAAAATGGAGACAATTTAAGGAATTATGTCAGCTAATAATTTTAAATTATGCTTTTCAAAAGTAATGGGGACAAAATCAGTCATTTCAAAAAGTAGTGGGGACATGTCCCCTGTGTAAATGACATCTGTTGTTGTTACAACCTACGCTATGACCAGCGTGAGTTGTAACACTAGCTGGGGATAGATATAACAGTGAGAGGTAATTTGCAGAAAAAGACCCACACTATCCAATTTATGTAAGAACTTGATTGAAGAATGAAGAATAAACAGTTTTGAATAAAATGAACAATTTAAAGTGACAAACACTTATTTTTTCCAAATCCTTATATTTTTGTGCGTGTGTGGACTAAGGATGTTGATAACTAATTATTTAAGAATTTAACAGATTAAAAATTATTTGATACTGTTAATGTGTTCCAGAGCTCCCAGGTTTTCTCACAGTTTGGTTTGGTCTGCCTTGTTAGTGTAGAAATGGCAGTAATTGTGTCCTGTTTTGTGTGGTGGAGTCTTTTGTTGAGTAAGCTTCATTGAATCAGCTACATTGATGCTGAGTTGCCAGTCAACATGCTGCTTAGCGCTCCTTGACATCAATGAGCACTTGTGTGTAGACTCAGCCAACATGGACCGTCAAGCTGCATTTTTTGTTGATGTCACTGTTAGAACAAACGTAACCTGGTAAATGACAAAGTTGAGGCCAAGTGTGATGATGGTCAGAGGTCATTTTCTGGCTTCATATTTCCAGCTTCCATTGAAAATTTCTTGTAGTCTGATGCTTTGTCGCTGGTAGTCTAAACATACCATCATTGTTTCATTTAAATTGTTTGTGCATCATCAGTTAAGGTATCAGATAACTAATATGCTGCTAGAATTGTTTAAATTGTTAAAAAATGCGTAGAATTGTTTAATAAATTGTTTGTTCAATAAATTGTTTTAAACTTATAATGAGAAAAAGATGTGTGCTTTGTATCTAATTGTAATGAATTGATTGTTAACAGTTTCAACAATCGACTGAGGAAAATGCACAAAATTCGCAACCCTAGTGTGTGTACTCTTCTTTAAGGGCCAAATGTGTTTTGCTGTTGCATTGTACACACAGTGTCCACTGATCCTTGAATGCAGCAAGAGCCAATTAGACTCGGCTTGGAGCGTGCAGCTTTTCTTCTTCTTCTTCTTTTTTTTTTTTTTACAACTCAGTTTGTCCAAAACAAGCCACTTCACATTTTATAGCAAGGAAACATCTGTAGACTTAACCATCATTGTTTTTCTCTTTCTGTCTCCCTGTCTGTCACAGGTTGTCCCATGCCCAGAGATCAGCTGTAAAAGTCCTGCGCAGAATGCAGTACTTTGTGGCCAGGAGGAAATTTCAGGTAAGAAAAAAAGGAAATTCAGACGAGGAGTGAAGGAGAAAAAAAAAGCAGGGGGAGATAGAGAGATAAAGACAGATTGAGAGTGAGAGAAGTGTGTTGTGTGCGCTTGGAGTGTGTGTGCGGTTATACAGGATGAGGAGGGGGGAGCCCCAAGGGCATATATCAGCTGCAGCTCTGCTCTGTACGTGTATGTGTGTGTACGTGTGTGTTTGTGTGTAAATGCCTGAAACCTGCACCTGCATGTCTTCTTTGTGCTCACTTCAGTTCAGGCGTAGTATCATGGGAAATCTACTAACCTCTCTCTGGGGCTACAGTAGGAATTCACTTACTGTACTGCACTCACAAAAACACACACTTATGCACAGACACACACAGCGGGACATGGCCTCACATAGCACTAAAGTCAGCAGAATTATGATAGAAAATTTAGTGCAATAAATATTTCAGTAGAAAAACATAATCATGTTTGAAATACTTTGGCCATCATTTTCATGCTACATGTTATTGTAGAATGGTTCCTATATTATTACCGTTTCCAAGTGTTGTGCATGTTTTCAATTATGGCCTAAGTGATCTCAGCTGCCGAGGCTATACTCTGTTACTCTGTGTATACCAAGGATACCCCCAAAGAGTTCAGTGGGTTCTTTCTGATGCTGCTTGTATCCACGTCACACCAAACAAAGCTGTGAAAGGAACCTTAACACGATGGCTTTCTACATGACCATGCACTTGTCAGTGCACGCTCTCACACACACACAAACACACACAATGAGTTAACAATGAACCCTTTGCACCCAAGGGGGTTGGGGATGTTTTCGGGGACCAAGCAACAGTGGCTATGGTTGACAATGGTCTTTGTGTCCCTCTGTGTGTGTGTGTTTGTGTTTTTTGTGTGTGTGTCCACAGCAAGCGCGGAAGCCCTATGATGTGCGAGACGTGATCGAGCAGTATTCCCAGGGTCACCTCAACATGATGGTTCGCATCAAGGAGCTGCAGAGAAGGTGGCGTCTTTGACCTCGTTTCATGCTCTTTCTTCTTCACCGTCTGTCTCTAACTTTGTGTCAACTGTTGTGTTTGATACCACCTCATAGTCCCAATAAGAAGTCAGAAATCAAAACATATAATCTCATTTTTTTTAAAAGAAGTTCAGCTTCAATCTGTAGTTTCTTTAGTATCTTTAGTTTGTCTTGTCCTTAATGGGACAATTCCCCTTAAAATCTAAAAATACATATTTTTCCTTTTACCTGTAGTGTTATTTATCCATCTAGATTGTTTTGGTGTGAGTTGTCAAGTTTGACAAGAGGGTACAGCTCAGCCACGGAGAACACCATTAGGCCTCATTCAGACAATGAATGAGTGTTGTCCATTTAGGCTGCAGCAGTGGGGGACGCCGGTGATGCCGGAAAAAAAAACAACACACAGTAGCGTGCAGCAGAAAAGTTGAACCATTGTCAACTTTTGGAGAAACGCAACCTGATGTCACACTGCGGTGACCAATAAGGATGTTAATGATTAATTGTCTAATCGCTGTGAAGCATTTAGCCAATTAAAAATGTATTAATCGGAATTAATCGATAGTCTAGAGATGGCAGTAATTGCATCTCATTTGTTTTGTTTTTTCTGGCGGAGCCATTTGTTGTGTAAATAAATTTCAACTTAATGAAAAAAAAGAGAATAAAATGAAAATGAGAACAAAATGAGAATAAAAATGTATTTGTATCTTATTATTTATCAGTGTTAACATTTTCAGCTGCTGGTTAAGGGAACTGCATAAAATTTTCAACCCTAGTGGCCAGTCATAAGCTGCTGATCAAACTGCTCCACACTCAGCCTGAAATATTTCTGAAACTGGGCTCTATCCAATCAGAGTTAATAGACCAAACAATGATATTCTCCCAGTTGTGCCCTGGCTTGGTTTATTACAGACAGAGTATGTTTGTGGTCCTGCAAGGTAGAGACTGAATGAGGAATGGGAGCGCTGGCAGTGCCGAAAGCCAATGAATCAGAGAAATAAAACGATTGTTTCACAGTTTTGTCTGATATGTCTGAATGTGGATTTTAATATTTAAATCTCACACTGTCACAAGCATGAACCTGTTGTTCACGAGTAGATACCCACTTCCTTCTGCGCAGTGGTGGTGTAGTTTGGTAGAAAGAATCATGAAACTGCTCAAAACAAGGTCTGTGAATTATCTTGTGTAACCGGGTCATGATTTCTGGAAAGAAGCATTGCTGTTGAGTTTTTCAAATGTATTTTTCGGTGCTTTGAGCACCACAAGCAGATTGCCATTTAGTTCTATTACACTGGAGAGAAGGCAGACATCTCTACGGCTGAAATCTCCAAAACTCAGCAACTCACACCAAAACTATCTAAATGGATAAATAGCACTAGAAGTAAGAGAAAATGAGTTTTTGATTTTGGGGTGAATTGTCCCTTTAACTAAGCTGTACTGACATCATGGTCAACTGGACTGGGTCATGAGGCCAACAGGAAGAGAGATGGTTCCGTTAGACAATTTCTCTATTCAGGTTTCAGTAATCTCCTCACAGTTTCTGTCTGTTGGATTGTACTCCTGCGGTACAGTTTGTTACGGATCATCTGACAGATAGGAGCCTCGCTGGCCTCTGATTTGTTACACCTTGTCGTGCTTTGCTGAGCTGTAATGAAGTCCAGTCTTCGGTAAAGTAAAACCTTTCGTCCTCTTCCCGCAAATTTTCTCTGCTTTCTTTACTTATACAAACCCCACGACGCTCTCCCATGAAGGAGGTCGGTTAGGTAATAAATTAGGTCAAACTTATGTAAGTGCATCACCTGGACCTCATAACACCTTTTGCAGTAATTCAGCTGAACCGTGGTAATGCACTGTGAAATTTTGAAGCCAGCGGGGCGTCATAATGTATCAGTAAATCATTTTTTTATTTTATTTCTTATAATTTATAACCAACTACTCTGATTTAAAGCTTCAATACAAAGAATCATAGAGGCAACAATTCTAGTAAATTCTACAATGTTTTTCATAAAAATCTAAGCTGCTGATTTATTATTACTGACCACATCTGAGTCCTGCAAAAACACCACAATAACGCAACGGCCGCTTTGCATGAAAAAGCTCACCAAAATAAATGAAAGATAATTAAAGGCATGGGATTGCTGTTATAAAAATCCACCCTTCATTTGAGGTGACGAAAACAAGAGAAGAATATTGAACTGCCTCCCCTGCTTCAGTAGATTTACAGATGACTAACAATCCACATGAGCAAGTCATTGTTTATTTTCAAAGCTTGACATTTCAATAGGAACAGTATTCACTTATTCATCCCTTTAAAACTCGCATGTTGCAAAAACAGTGATATATAAATACTGTTCAAACTGACGCCATCTGTTTAATTTTATTGGCTCTATAAATTGGCTTATATTATTTTACTGTTTTGTTCATGAGCTGGAATAAAGTGCTGTTTACTCAACTGAATCTCCTCTGCATCTGGCCAGTGTTTTTACCTTCCTCGATCTAATTTCTTCTGTCTTTTTCCACCAGGCTGGACGGCACTCTGGGGAAGCCAGGAATGTTTCTTCCAGGTAAATACGCAGTAAATACAACAGTCTTCATCTGATAGACGGCCATCACTCCTCACTCCATCCCCGTGTTTATACCGCACACATACACAGGCTGTGCCAGACTAAATATGAGAGACAGAAGGGTCCCTGGAGTGTGTGTGCATATGTGTCTGTTTGGACGTGGATGTGATTACATGTGTGTTTTCTTTGTATGTGAATAAGTGGCTGTGCTGTTTATGTGTGTATCCGTGCCCATGTGTGTGTACATGTATGCATGTACCGAATGTATTGTGCGATGCAGTGATAAAAAAGGAATCACTCATATATCTACTAATGATCTTACTGACATAAAGTAGTTTATCTTAGACATGAGACATTTTTTTTACTGGATTAGATTATTTGTTCATTTGTTAACGACTTGTTGAAGAATAAAAGTTATTTACAGAATAATAACTTAATATGCATTCACTGGCCACTTTATTAGGTACACGTTGCTAGTACCGGGTTGGACCCTCTTTTGCCTTCAGAACTACCTTAATTCTTCACAGCGTATATTCAACAAGGTGCTGAAATGTCCCTCAGGGATTTAGGTCCATATTGAATGATAGCACTGTGCAGTTGCTGCAGATTTGTCGGCTGCACATCCCAAAGGTGCTCTACTAGATTGAGATCTGGTGACTGTGGAGGCCATCGGAGCACAGTGAACTCATTGTCATGTCTCATCATCTCATCAAGAAACCAGTTTTGAGATGATTTGAGCTTTGTGACATGGCATGTTATCCCACTGGAAGTAGCCATCAGAAGATGGGTACACTGTGGTCATAAAGGGATGGACATGGTCAGCAACAATACTCAGATAGGCTGTGGCGTTTAAACGATGCTCAGTTGGTACTAAGGGGCCCAAAGCGTGCCAAGAAAATATCCCTCACACCATTACACCACCACCAGCAGCCAGAACTGTTGATACAAGGCAGGATGGATCCATGCTTTCATGTTGTTTACACCAAATTCTGACCCTACAGTCTGAATGTCACAGCAGAAATCAAGACTCATCAGACCAGGCAGCGTTTTCCAATCTTCTATTGTCCAATTGTGGTGAGCCTGGGCAAATTGTAGCCTCAGTTTCCCATCCTTAGCTGACAGAAGTGGAAACCTGGTGTGGTCTTTTGCTTCTGTAGCCCATCTGCTTCAAGGTTCGACGTGTTGTGCATTCAGAGATGGTCTTCTGTGTACCTTGGATGTCACGAGAAGTTATTTGAGTTGCTGCCTTTCTATCATCTCGAACCAGTCTGGCCATTCTCCTCTGACCTGGCATCAACAAGGCAATTCTGCCCAGAGAACTGCCGCTCACTGGATATTTTCTCTTTTTCAGACCGTTCTCTGTAAACCCTAGAGATGGTTGTGTGTGAAAATCCCAGTAGATCAGCAATTTCTGAAATACTCAGACCAGCTCGTCTGGCACCAACAACCACACCACGTTCAAAGTCATTTAAAGCACCTTTCTTCCCCGTTCTGATGCTCGGGTTGACCTTCAGCAGGTGGTCTTGACCATGTCTTGACCGTGTGATTGGCTGAATAGATAGCTGATTAGATATTAGAGAGCAGTTGAACGGGTGTGCCTGATAAAGTGGCTGGTGGGTGTATTTAAATCAGTGTTATATTAATGCACCTGCACAAGTCAAGTTACAAAATACCAACTCTTAAGGTAACATATTTCCTTGGTTAGTGTGAAAAATGTTAAGTTAACTGCTCCTGGCAACCACTACCACATTTTCTGGTTAGCATGAATATGCCCCTCAGTACTGATCAGTTCAGGCAAGACAACAAAAAATAAGAGCTTGCAATGGGTTCGTACCAGCCACAACCCCCAGTGACATGTTGACATTCCAACCCATGAGTACTCAATAATCATCGCTACATGAGTACTTGGTACTTAATAGGTTGTAAACCAATGAAACCCCACTTACTTACTTTAAAAAAACAATTATTGTTTCTCCAGAGCCTATGATCCATATCAGTGCTAATTTCTTCATAGCAACGGTCTGTTATTTATAGCAACCATCTATGATGCAGAAATAACAGACCTTAGAATGCAGTAATTGACCAATCAGAATCGAGTATTTTAATAGTATGAATGAGTGGTTATATTCACACATGGGATCATACACATCTGTGGAATCATTATTTACACGAGAGAAATCAGAAAATACTGTGTTGCTAATGCAGATCCGGGGATATAGTAGAAGGTAAATTTAGCTAATCTTAACCAACTTTTGATCTGCAGATTTATTCATTTATTCATTATTTAAGGTCACATAGCTCTGTCTGACATTTACTGTATATATTACAGTGGGGGACTGTAAACTGCCACTGTGATCTGTACCCATGAAAGTAGCAGAAAATGAATGAATGAATGGTTTCACTAAGAATCATGCGCCGTCAGGGCTTTTACTGTAAAATGTAATGTTTGTGACGCGTGTGAGCTCACATTAATTGATCTGAGTGCGACGAAATGCACTTTTCTGCATCTGTTTTTGTCTCCTTGTGATTACCACCAAGAAATTCAGTAGTAAATTCTAGTTTGTATGTGTGTGTGTATATATATATATATATATGTATGTTTGATTTTCTTTTTTTTGTTCACCAGGAAAAGGGGAAGATAAAGAATACCCAACAATTGGAGCACGAATGATCAGGCTAGAAGATAAGGTAGGCACACTCCTGCCACTCAGTGTGTGTGTGTGTGTTTTGTCTGAGATAAACTGATTGTTTGTGAGATGTGTGTGTGTGTGTGTGTGTGTGTGTGTGTGTGTGTGTGTGTGTGTGTGTGTGTGTGTGACTGCATAACTGTGTATTTATGTGTGTCTGAGTGTGACTCTGTTTGCTTGTGTCTGTGTTATCAGATGAATGCCTGTGGTGGAATCTTTTGATATGACCATGTTGTGGCTGTTCTCGGGCCAATCTGTGCCAGTGTAAAACACACACCTGCGTTCTCTGCTCTGCACCTTATCAGCATCTATTTGATGCTGCGTTTATGCTGCATTTGCATTTCTGTTCATTCTTTTTTTCCCTCCTATTCTGGGCTTGATAATCTTGATGATTTTCCATGCCAGCCCCCTTTTTCCTGTAATGCTAGGTAGGTTGGTTGGTGACAATTCTTGGATGTTTATGTTTCCATGAGGGAATATCGGAGAACTGGGAGCACCAGGAGGGCTAAAGGGAAAAGTGTTTATGCAGTGAGGCATAGCCAATGGGCAACAGCTGTGTTATGAACCCCCTGAGTTTAACAAGGCGTGTCCTATCTCATAGAGGAACAGGCACAACTTGATGCCAGCGTGATGCTGACCGTGATGCCAAGATAGACATTTTCCCTCAGGAGATGGTTGTACCAGTTGGACTGGTGTGTGTGAATGTGTCTGCCTTCCTGTCTATCAGTCTCTGTCTTTCCATGTGCAAATTATAGGTTTTGAAATGTGTTTGTTAGTTTTGGTCTGTGGCTACATCTGTTGTCTGTTTGTCTGACTGGTGGCATCACTAGAAAGTGAAATTATTTTTGTGGATTTGGAAAGGTTTGGAAATATGTTTGCACACTCAAGCATGTTTTTTTTTATGATGCTGGTGATTAAAGGAACAGTTCACCCACAAATCACAAAAACATATTTTTCATCTGGCCTGCTATTTATCAGTCTAGATTGTTTTGGTATGAGTTTCTGAGTTTTAGATATCAGCAGGGTGTTTTGCCTTCTCTTGAATATAATGAAACTAGATGGCACTGGGCTTGTGGTGCTCAAAGCGCCAAAACCATACATCCAACAACAATGTCACCACTTTCGGTTTCCAGATCTCATGACCCAGTTACTCAAAATAATCCGCAGGCCTTGTTGTGAGCAGTTTCATGTAGCTAGGTGCACAGAGAGGTCATTATCTATATCTGTATCTGTTCAACCAAAAAAAATTATGTCTCCGTATCTGTTTTCAGACAGAAGACCAGAGGTGGGTGTGGTTTATACTGGAGGTCACATTAAATTGAGCAAATGTTGTATTTTCTAACCATCTATCCATTTTCTGTAACCGCTTATCAGTGAGGGTCGCGGGGGGCTGGAGCCTATCCCAGCTGACTTTGGACGAGAGGCGGGGTACACCCTGGACAAGTCGCCAGTTCATCGCAGTTTTCTAACCTAATATTCAAAGGCAATGCAGTTATTGTGCCTACAAAGTTGATTTAATACTGGCATATGAAATATACTTTCACATCTTCATACCCTTTCATCTCTCTCTTTTTTTATTAACCAAGTTTTAGGATGAACTGAACTGAAGCCCATCAGCACCTCTCCAACTGGAGACACTGAGCATAAGAAACTGAAAAAAAAAGTTTAATAAATTAAAAAACAGTTTTTCTTTGCAAGCAAAACTGCATAAGTGAGTGATCTTAAATTGTTATTATGCTGTTTTCACGTTTCTCAATATGTTAATATTACTGCAGTTCACAGTACTAGAATATTATACATATATATTAACATTATAATACAAAGATATTAGAATGTACTTGTGAAATAATGTGATAAGATAAAAGAAAAAAGTAATACTTTCAAGTTAATGTTACTGTGTTACATTTCAGAAATATTTTTTCTTGAATAATAATGAGCAGATTTGGACAGAAGACACATCTGTCTCCATTGCATTATTTGTACTTTCCCTTATAATGTATCTGAGTGCATTCCTAGTGGGAACTACTTTCTTTCTACCATAGAAAGCAAGTAGTTCCTCATCAGACTGCTCATAACAAGGTCTGTGGATTATCTTGAGTAACTGAGTCAGGATTTCTGGTTTATTTAAAAGAAGGCAGACATCTCTACAGCCACTATCTCTAAAATCTCACACCAAAATAATCTAGATGGATAAAAAGCACTACAGGTAAGAGGGAAAATATGTATTTTTGATATTGGGGTGAACTGTCCCTTTAAAATTGAATACTAACCTTACAGTCAAGTTGTTCTCACATCTTTCAGCGAATGAAAACAACCCCTATACAATAGAACAATGCATTCTGAAGCCACTTCTTTTCTATTCAAGTCAGCCTGCTCAGGATTTCCCCCACTTTGCCTCAACATTTACCGTCTCATCTCGTCTCTGTGCGTTCATCAACACTGATGTTCTCTCATGTTTGCATGCGTTTGCCGCTCTCAGACCCCTTTGTTACAGAGAGAGGAGTAATGATCTTGAACCAATGTACGCGCCGAGCCTGAAGACCTCCCTCAGTGATTGAGTTACGGCCCATTTGCTCTGGGCTACATGTTGTGATCGCAATCTCCTGATTGGAAACATAAACCTGCGTAGAGAAGTGCCTCCTCTACCTATGACTCTCTCAGTCTCTCTTTTCCCTCTCTCACTCCTCCTCTCCCTCCATTCTGCTTTGACATAAAGGCTAAATAAAACTGAGAGGTGGATAATTGAGAAACAAATCAGTGGAACCCCACTGACGCAGGCTCCTAAACAATGTGGAACCAATCGCTGTTCCTCTAATCAGAACTGCATTTGCTTGCATTTCTGCAACAAGCGTCCTCTCATAGTGGAACGGAAGCGTAGCAACAGCAACTTGTGACACCCAGAGCCACCCATCCTTCATAATTACTGTTTTCCTTAGCTCAGCACCCGCCCCCTTCCCCTGTCTCATTTCTGGTCGTGTGAATTTCTTGTTTTGACGGTTCTGACGGGCCGGCACACCTGTTACATGGAAACGGAGGCCTCCCTCTTCCCTCAGGCAGCAGGTGGATGAACCTGTCGACCCCTGTTACTTGGTAAATTCCCTGGTATTCCTCCAGATAGGCCTGCACCATTAAACTCCAGTGGCACTTCACAGATATTATTGTCCACTCTAGATAAACTAAGTATAGCAGCTTTATGTGTCTGGAATATGGTAATTTTAACTGAACAAAATGATCTTGGTTTTAATTGAGCACAGAAGTTTCTTCATGCTTGTGGCCCATTTTTATTTTAGTCTGGATTGTTGCATTAATACTAGGTTATGTAATAATGCATCAGTGTGAAGGATTTAGTGGCATCTAGTGGTGAGTTTACAGATTGCAAACATCTCATCTCACCCTCCCCTTTCAAGCATGTTGGAGAATTTACAGTGGCAGTAAAACACAGGAAAAACACGAAAGGCTCTCTCTAGAGCCAGAATTTTTTTCATGTTCTTCCTTCTCCAGATATTCATTATCTGGCTCCAGCGGCATCCCCAGGCTAAATTGTTGTTAGAAAATAGCCAGTGGGTTCCGAGATGGCTGTGACAGCAAATAGTGAAAGAATATACTAAAACAACATGGCAACATGGCAGCCTGTTGAAGAGAAGAAATAAACAGCTCATTCTAAGGTATGAAAACATTATTCTTATTTTCAGATGATTTGTAATCAGAATCATATTATGCACTAGAACCATGTGAATCATACACTTTGGACCTTTAATACTGAACTGCAATATGCATGCAAATTAATGTTAAACCCCTCAAATACGTAAGGTCATCCATTCATTTGCTACAGAGATAGAAAAAAAGAGAACTGAACTTGATGTTTTCATTGTTTATGTTGGACCGAAATGATTAGCTTCTTGTTGTCCGGATCGCCCATGTTTTCTTGTTGTGTGGTGGAGCTACATAGCATTTGGTTGTAAAATCTGTTGTAGAGGATGGTAAAAAGGTAAAATACCTTAACTCTACAGTTGCCTGTATTCTCTGACGGCCTCGCTTAACTTTACCGTCCTGCTCTCATCCACTCAAATGATATCTGAGGCTGCCTGAATCCATCTGAGCGCCGTATAAAAGTCTGATCTAGTCCCTCTTGAAATAACATTTCAACATGAAACCTAATACTCCATAACAACATAACATTCAAGCTAATTAAAATTGCACCACAGAGTTTGTAGTTTATTATGAAATAAAATACACAATGAATCAAGTTTGCCTTCAGATGGTTAGAGCGCCCCTGAGTTCAGTTGTCAGTAGCAAGTTGTTTGCAACAGAATCCCGAGCGCTGTCACTTTTGTTTGTCTCGCATCACTGCCCGCATTTCATAACGTTGTGTAATTCCTGAGTTGCGTCACCTCTCGCATGTTGCTCATAATAGTAAACCTAATCAACACACAAAGCAGAACCCTGGTGTCACAGTTGAATCACTTCTGAATAGGATCTTTCCCAACAGCCATGAGGAATTATTCATCAACTCTGTGCCCTAATGTTTGTGTGTGTGGGTTTGTGTGTGTGCACAAGAGTGTGTTCCCATGCCTTTCTCAATACTCACACTTGGTCAGCATCCAGCTTCATTTTTTTTTTGACAAATTCCCACTTTCTACTCCCTTCTCCCCTGTAAAACACCAGACATCGACCACTCTGACTGCGCTTTATGCTGCAGCTGAGTAAGTAAGATTTCATTTTCTTGTCCAGCTATTGTCAGCACATCACTTGTAGATGAATTTATCTTCAGCAGACTGAAGGGGGCTCAGGCATTGTGTGTCCTGTACGGGGTTAGACAGTGATTTATCACACATGGACAAAGACACATATAGATCTACACACACATACGAGCATAGAGTTGATTAATCACCAACTTGTCTAACCCCACACTCTCAAGATTGAATTCTCCAGGAGCGACCTGGAAACGAAGATGGATGGCACTCTGTGACAGTGTGTTATCTTTCTGTCAGACACACTCGATGAAAAATACCCAAACGACAAGCTCAAACAGTGGCCAGTGTCTCTGGGCTTCAGCGTGGCCTTTCAGCGAGGAGCTTGCTGCATGCTTTAGGATGAAGTCAGACCACTGCTTGTGGTAAATCTCTCCCGGTTTTATAGGAACTGGATTTTTTTCTCATAGCAATAGACAGAAAAGGCCGGGAAATTACAACAATATGCTTTCACATAGCCTGTAAATGTCTGTCTGAAAAACAAGCTCATGCTTTTTTAGTCTGATCCTATTTTGTTTCAGAGATTTAACAATATTGTGAAGTGTTGTGCAGCTCAGAGCAGCCCAGCAACTTCAAACTGAAATTAGTGTGTAGAGCTGAAGGCAGCAGCCTTTAATTATGTCGGGAGAGAAATTTGTTTTGTTCAAGGTCGAAAGTTTTTCACAAGGCTGAAAAATATTAGTCTATAACAAATTAATTTGTCAGTCGCTCTCATTGAAAATCTGTTATTCAATAATAAATTAGTTCAAATACATTTTGAAGAAAATGTATACATCAAATTTTTTTAAAAGATAAGACGGTTAATTATTCCAAATGTTTTAATACTTCATATTTAGACTGCAAATGCATTTATTTTATTTTATTTTATTTTATTTTATCTATTTTATTTAACAATGTACCAGAGTTAAATTAGCACACATGGCAGACGTGAACTCAACAGGTAGTTCCATCTGTTAAGGCGGTACAGGCAGAATTGGGTGCTTTTGACTGGATATTGTTTTGTTTTTTTAAAGCACTAATTAAAACAGACATAGAAAACAATAATGTGAAGTTGTGGTGAACAAACTGATTGACAAAGTCATGAAATAAATGATAGAATAAAGCCCCTCTGAGATATGACAAAAAGTAGACCTCTGGGGTCTGCTGATGTACCATTCGGAAGGATTAAAGGATGGTGTTCATTGTGGTTTTCTATTTAATTCAAGACTGTGTTGAAACGGCATGTGTCTAAATTTTAAATTGGTTGTGATATGTTCAAAAATAAGTCTGCTGTGAGATATGTGCTCCCTTTAAAAAAGCTTGAAGAAAAAAAAAACTTGAGTCAGCGTGTGAAAAAACATTCTGCAGCAAGGGAGCAATTATTCATTTTTCTGTTTCACATTCACTATTTATTCCATCATAATTTAGTCATCGTTCAGTTGTATTTGGAAGCTGCGCTCGCCTTTGGTGGATGTAAAACCATCAGCAGTGTCTAGTGAGGAAAACACCCTCTAATGTGCCCTCCAGACCTGCACAGACATGCCTCCGCTCAACACATCATTATTTGTGTTGCTCTAAGTGCACTACATGGACCATAGATCACACTCACTCTGTGGTTAACTTCACGCCGCTATATTAGGGCAGATATACTGTGCCATGTATGTCACGCTTATATGATGTACATTAGCACCATGCGTACGCAGAAGAATGCGTGCCCTGACCGTAATAGCGTCTCAATTAGGTAAGTATGCTGTAAATTACAGCAAGGCCAAATACTGCGAATACTTGAGGGCCGGGACAGAGTGTTGTGTTTGTTAGGAGTCCATCTGTAAGGCATTTAGGGCCCCTCGCCTTTAAAAGCACGGCTTTGAGGGGGGCAGGAGGAGTGTGTGTGCATGAGCGTGTGTGTGTGTGTGTGTGTTTAGACTGGTCTGATCCAGACCCAGTGGCGGGCTTTAGAGATCAGGGCCTGGTAAACACACACTCACATAGTGTATATACATATTTATACATTAAACCATATACAAAAATACAAGTGGATATCCAGGCTTACACACTGTTGTCCATCCAGCAGTGTTTCACTCAACTCTCAGCAGTGGTGGAATGTAACTGAGTACATTTACTCAAGTGCTGTACTATACTGATAAATTTGAGGTGTTTCACTTGAGTATATTCTTTTCATGCTACTCTAATCTTCTACATTTCAGAGGAAAATGTTGTACTTTTTACTCCACTACATTTATTATATATCTTTAGTTAATAGATTGACTGATTGATTGATTTCATTCGATAAATTTAAAAATGCAGACAGGCGGGAAAAGGAAAAGACATGTACATGCTTATACAATCATAAAGTTAAAGTAAGTTCAAAGTAAGGGCAGATTTAATTTTGTTTGGGATTTTGTTCCGATGTGTTTAATATGGCATTGAAGTTTGGATATTTTTGCCAAATGCTTTGTCTTTAAATAGACCTTCCCAATGACAGAGAGGGCCATAGTCTCACCGGACATACACTGGTCCAATTCACACCCAAGATAAGAAACACAACACTTTTCCTGTAACACTGTACCGTTATGGTTATGGTAATATGTTTGCACACAAAACGTTTGCTCGCTGGAACAATTAGACAGAAAATTTGACCACTATTTTAATAATCATTTAAGTCAGTTTTCATGCAAAAACATTTCATGATTCCAGCCTGTTATGTGATCATTTTAATTTATTTTTTAATAATTATGAGGTTTGGGCTATTGATTGGGCAAAGCAAACAGTGTGAAAGTATTTTCCAAACTTTCCAAATTTTGCAAACCAACAATAAACTAATTAAGCAAATAATCAGCAGGTTAATCCACTGAGAAAATAATCGTTAGTTGCAGTCTTATGTCACAGGTGTCATTCTTCTGAATTGAGTTATTTTACCTCTAATTCTTTAGGTACATTTTCCTGGTTGTATTTTCTCATAAGTAACACTTTCAGCAGAGGACTTTTACTTGTAAAACAGTATTTTTACAGTGCAGTGTCTCTTCAGCCGGTGCAGGAGGGTTCTGAGGCCAAGCGGCTGGAGTAGAGAGCGGAGGAGGAGAACCATTTCACGCCTTAAATCCATTAATGATTTGCAGTGTGTGTGCATCTATAAATCTATTATATCCAATCATTATCCCTTGATTTTGGATATTGGCATTCAGAACAAGTTAAGCCCACATCAATAGAAACTATTACTGTAATCCAGTTTTAGTGCCTGGGGTATTCTCTGTGGCTGTAGCTGCAATGTTATTTTCTCTACAAAAATCTTAAATTTTATGATCACAACAAAATTAATGCCCTGGAATCAAAGACGAGAGGAAATATTTATTCTTGACTGAAACCAAGTAATACTGTAATAAGCTGAACAGCATGTTGCAGACCACATACAGAGATATAAAAGTTTTTAAAGACATTTTTAAATTCTTTGGACTTGAAAGATGCTTCAGAGTTCAAGAAGGTTTCCACTGATCTTATGTCATGCTCAAATGAATTTTAGGGAGACTGGTTGTTTTTCAGCCTATTTCAGTTTCACTGCAAAGATTCAGAGGATTTAAAGCCGCAGTAGACATCTTCGGTGTTTTTTTGGACAATAAAAGGTGGAATTAGCTTCAAGATGTTGGCTTCCTGCACCGCACAATCATGTTAACCAAATGGACTGGTGTGTGATTGCTGTATAAAAAGGAAATTAAGATTGGCTTGTTCCTTTTTTCTTCATGTAGATGTTACTTAAAGGACCAGTGTGTAGAGTTAGTGGCATCCAGCAGTGAGCTTGCCATTTGCCAACACCTTGTGTCATTCCCCCTTTTCAAGTGGAAAACCTACGGTGACTGCAAATCTCTTGGAGCTCCTTGTGAAAGGTGAAATCTTACATACTGGAACTTAACCTTATACCTTAACCTTTAAATGGTTGTGCATGTAAAATAAGCATAAAATAACCATAATTAGCCATTTATTAATGACCCTTATTGTAAAGTTGAAAACGTGTATCCCTAAATCTACTTAAAATGGTCAAATATGTCATTTGTGCCATATAGAGTTGCATCTGCAGTCAGAGTGGTCACCGTGTACCTTTGCCCTACTCCCTCCTCCTTCCTGTCCTCTGGGTCACTGGTGTCACTCTGTTCATTCTGCCACTTTTCTGCATGTTCAGTAACCCTCTCCCTTCCCCTCTGATGGTCACACTGACCCTCTGTCCTTTTTCTGCCCTTCTGCTAGAATGGGTGAGTCTGCTGTCATCCCACCTCCACTTGTCCAGCAGGCTCTATCTATCCAGTTTTCTGTTCCCTCTTTCTGTCCCTCTTCCTGTATCGACGCCTCTCTCTCTTTCTCCAGCCTCCCCTTTGCTCGTATTCCCAGCACCTCTCTGCCCTGAGAGCACCCTGTCTGTTGTTGTGCCGTGTTTTGATATATGTGTGTATTTGGCCGCAGTGTGCTCAGCGGGGTGCCGGACTGACCGGGCCGGTCTAAACAAAGAGAGGAAACTTGGCAAAGGAAGCGCATGCACACACACACGCACACACACACACACAGATCTTGGAACACACAGCTTCACTGCAGCGGCCGTACTCTGACTGCCCTGTGCTGCAGACAAGCACATACAGAATCTCCCTGCATGTCTGAACGTGGCCTGCGATAGCGACAGCACACAACAACCTAGCAGTTCCTCTGTTTTTCTTTTTCTGATTAAATCTGGTTCTCTGAATCCCGTCCTGTATAGGCGTCTTTGCACTGCATCTGAATGCACAATTCTCCGGATAAATGTAGATGTAGATCTGTGCAAATATGCTTGTGGTGCAGTATGTTCTCAGTGTAAGGTGGCACTGAGGGAAAAATTCCTATTCATGCTTAAAGGGAGTTTTTCTTTTTACTGTATCGTGCCACAGGGAGGTCAAAGGTCATTGTCCTCCACAGCAGTGTTTCTCAAAGGGGGTGCTCCTACCCCTTGGGGTACTTTGGAGTATCTGTAGCTGCACAGATCAGATTTATTATTGAACAAAGGACAATTTTTCAAGTTGTCATTTTTCTTTATCTTTTAATATTGTGATAAATGAATATTGAATTGTGGACCTGTTATTGCAATATTATCATACAGTAAGTTTTTGGTATCGTTTCCTCGCCAAAAACTGTGAGCTAATGTGTGTGTTGTGGGTATTACAGTGGAAACACTACTGCTTTTGTCCACAGGGGCCTCCAAAATCTACAAAATATGAAAGTTCCTTGTAGTAGCTTTAACTTGTTGAAACCTGCAGAAACTCTGCATCTGATAAACCTCCAAACATCCAAATAATAACAAATGTTGTTTCCCATCTTCTTACTGCTACCTGCTGCAGCACACCCACATCAGTGCAGCCCTTTGTGGTTTTTAATGCACTATTTGTTTGCTATTTCCAGCCTCACTCCTGATCCAGCAGCTTTTCCTTTGACTCACTGCACCACCCTACGCTACACCGAGCTGAGCTGGTCTTTCTCACATCGACACTTCCCACCGCTGATGTGGTATCTTTATAGCGTTGTGAACTCGATAGCATGCAACGAGTGGTGTGCTGCAGCGAGTTAGATAGCGCGGTAGGAGCGGTGTGCTGTTTGTAGTGCACTCCAGCAGTAAATCATGTTTCGGCAGTGCGCTGGGGATGCAGCCCCTGGCAGCTCCCAGACGGCCTTTGGCTCTGGCTCCCTTCTCTTAGCGCCACTCTCTAATTTCAGAGCCGGGACCCTGCCTACTACTGTGTCTTTACCGCATTCCCACAAACCAGAGACGGACAGTCTGCCTGCATGTCTGGCTGCTCGCTCTCCATCTCGCAGTCTCTCTGCCTTTGTATCTCTCTATCGCTGCCTGTTTTTTGCCTGCTGAGCTTGCCCCTTCGTCTTTCCTCTGTCTCTGTCTGGTTCTGTGCCTTCAGGATTATAGGTCTGCAGTCTCACTCACAGCATCTAAATCATGTTGTCCACTGCCACTGTCTCTCGTCAGCTCTCTCTCTGCATCTCTCTAGCACCCACTGTGGACTCGCTCGCTGGCTGTAAATACCCATGCTACATTTCCATTTTAATTGCCCAAGTTTCGCAGGGCCCTGGGATATATTTTTTGCACATATATTTTATTGTCTTGGCCAAACGCCCTCACTACTCTCAGTTGGACCTGACCACTAATATACTCCTACATGGACCAGTTCATTATCAGCAGGGAGGTGTGAGCTTATTTAAGAAGGTTATGAAGGGGTCAATGTATAGTTCATGAAACAGGGGTCTGTGTTTTATTGGGACCTGTAGTCTTACTAATACACAGTGCTAAGTAGCCCTGGTGCCACCCTACTTTGGAGTGCTATTAAATCAGTCTATACTGCGTGGAACAGTAAACCAGCTGTGAATAATGCCAAACTGTGTAAATTACTCCAGAGACCAGGAGTGTAAATGTCACCGCTATTAAGTCAAGCTGGTACCTGGGGAACATGTAATGGGGAATATGTGCTTATATTTAATCTTGTATGTGTGCCTGTATGTGTGTGTTTTATGCAGATGTGTATCTCTGCTCTTCAACCAACATGCACCAATAAAACTCCACAAACCTGTAAATAAGAGCTGCTGTAAGTGAAACATAAATTTTAATCATACTGTGATTTGTTCCCGTCAAGCCTGTAATTGCTCTTGTCGTTTGGCCAGTTTCCCATCATGCCAAAGCCTGACTCTGGCACATCCACATCTCAGGGGGTGGGCGCTGAAGACTTAGCTGTACCCAGAGCTGGGTATGAACACCAATAAAGTTCTGATTCTTAATCTTGTTTACTCATTTTTTAATAATTATATATATAATATTATATCTGGACAGAGTTTTTTTTTTTTTTTTGGCTGCTTGTTTTAAGACAACAGTAAACACTGATGGACTGAGAGGTTTGGTTTTTAAGGAAAAATAGGATTAAAAGAAACATGTTGATATACCCAAGAGTAAGAAACTGAAAAGTATCATTTTGATATGAACCCCAACTCAGGTAATTGCACTTTCTTTGAACACATGAAATGAAACCCTGCTTGCGTCAAGATGGATGGCCACTGTTTAACACAACGTGACCACACAGGAGCTGTTTGACAGACGTCTGGCGATGAATGGCACTGAACTACAAGCAGTCCACTTGTAAAGTTATCGTTACCTGCATCACACTTTGCATTCATTCAGCTGCCTGTCCGGTCCTGTCTCCTGAAGTTGTTGACATAACATAATCAAAGACCCACAATAATGACAAGATCCTGCACTTCACCACCCACACAAGAAATGACAGCGATCACACGAGCAGGTCGGTAATCTTGTGGTTCTGCAATATCTTTGCACCATCAAAGTAAAGTTATTTTAAGCAATTATTTTACGTCTTTTATTACACCTCAGTAAAAACAAGGAGGTGTTGACCCGGTGACCTCAATGATGGATACAGCCATACTCACCAGGAGGCAGTGGTACACAATAAAAAGTAAAGGTACTCATGTGGCCCAAAATCAGAAGTACTAGTGAGTACCGACCTATTCTCCTCAGTATTAAGCACACAATGTCACCACAGCTGTCTGCCTATACTTAACTCTAAACTCAAACTATTTCCACCCAACTTGTGAGTCTACATGTTAAAGCATCAGATACCCCTTTTCCATACACGTTGGCCTAGCTTGATTTAGTTTGACTCGGCACATCCGTCCGGCACGGCAAGGATTTTCCTCTCCATTACAACAGAGCTACCTGCTTGAAGGTGTATCTATGAACTAATGACGAGCTAAGCTTGAGTCAAGTGACTGTAAAATGGTGGATAAATGCACTTCATTTCCTGCAGCCCGTTTGGAGGCAGGTCTTGCATGCTTTGGCTTCAGAGATGGTCCATCTCAAGAGAGCAGCTCAGCACAGCTCTGCGTGTCAAAAGTGGTAATCGAATTGCAAATCAGTACAGCATGATTTGGCTTGCCACAGCCATAAGAACCATAGGGAAAGCCCCACAATAGTTGTCAAGAACTTTCACTAAAAATCTAGTAGCACCAGAGAAAGAGTCAGATGATCATCAAAGTCAGATTCGTGATCCGGGGACCATGAATATCTGCAAAATGTCATATCAATCCATCTAGTAGTTGCTGACATACTGCAGTCTGGGCCGAAGTGGTGGACTGACCAACAGAGTCACATTTCTATCCCATTATACGGGAGCAGATTGAAAATAACATAAGGTAAATTTGATTATAGTAGGGTGTTATGCCATAACAGACTAGCGCCTTAGCAAATGGAATGATTTTAACTAGCTGTTACTAATGCAGGCGTGTTTATGACTGTATAAAGAGTTGACTGGGCCACTTGTGGTTCAGACATTGGCCCTATGTTACTCTGTGCCCAGACACATCCCTCAGGCAACAGTGGGGTTGCTAGTGCCCACAGTAAAGCATAGCGTGTGTGTGTGTCTGTGTGTCTGTGTGTACGTGCACACCTATGTGTTTGCCCAACTTGCTCCATCCACACATCCACTGCCCAGTCTCCTGTCGGCTCCCATTTGCTTTAATGGCGTAAAGTTTTTGCAAAACGTTTTACAAGCTTGTCTATATTCCATAGTGACTGTTTTTTTTCTTCAGTAAATGTCTAATGATTTTATGGGAGTATAATGGGTATAATGGTGGGTGTTTTTCTATACCTCTGGGCCCTGTGTTTCCCTACAGAACAATTAAAGCGACACACCTTTCAATTGTATGCAATTAACTTTGTAGTCCACACAGGATACAGGCCTCGCCTAGGCTCATGTGGTACAATGGATAAAATCAGGAAGCTGTTATTTGAGGCTAAATCAGTGAATGGGGCTGTCAGTGGGAACCTCATATTTACAACACTTTGAATGTTGAGCATCTATAAACGCCCCCCCCACCCCCACCCTGTGTCTGTTTACAGCTATCGGCTACAGGCGGTGAAGCTTATCCTGTTTCAAATGTTGTAGATAGAATTAAACAGCCATATCATAACTCGTCTACCTGCCAATTCTCACATTATTGTTGTTGTTGGAATCTTAGAGCTGTAACATCCTTGGACGTTGTGATCTCACTGGAAAAAGGTACAAGAGGCTCTAGGAATGAGGCGTAACTTCCATTGTCTGCTGTGGTTCAGGATTGTTATTGTCAGCCTTGATTGGTTTGAGTGAGACAGATAAGCCCCTTTGTTCTGCCAGAGTCGATTTTCTGTTTATGACACTCTGCCCATTTACTTGCTGGGGACCTTCCTTCCAGGAATGTTTCGAAATGGGTCAAGTGGAGTCACAGGAGAAGCGTTGTGCAAGAATTGCTTAATATAAGCAGAACTATCATGTGGGAGCAAATAACATCAAGGGCAGAGAATATCTGCCTCAGGGTGATGACATTTCAATCACAGATGGTCTTGTTAAAGTAAAGGTGAGCATTTGAATACATGTATATATACGTATGTGGATAGTGACAGTTAATTAAAATGACAATTTCACATTAAACCCATATTAACAGATTGTATTGCCACTTTGGTGCAGTGCAAACAAGCTGTACAACTGAATAAATGATTTTATTTGATGATAAAACATGTATAACATTTCACTATGGTCATTACATACATTAAAAATCACAGAGGATGAAAACACAGTGAAGCCCAAAGGTTTAATTCCATTTGGGTCCCTTAGTACAGCAATATAAAGCAAAAAATAAAAACCAAAAACAATCTGTTTTTTTCCAGTATTGTTTTTATATGTGTTTGTAAGATTAATTCGACTAATGGTGAACTTGTTAGCAAACAGTTGCCACACATCCAGCATATATAGAACCACATTAGCATTCATTTGGAGTAGTGTGTCTGGCCAAGTCTAACATGCTTGTTTTCATCTTTATCAACTTCAGAGGCTCTTCAGCTGCAAAATGCTCCACTATGTTCACCAGCTAGTCATTAACTTTGTCTGTCTGCCGCCGGTTTTTGAGAGCTTTTTCGTTGTAAACACTTGCCCGCTGCAGCTGAAAATTATGCTGACAAGAGTGGTGAGAGTGAACCAAAAACAGTAAAGTTACAGGCCATGAAACCAAAATGATGAGTTTAAGGACACTGAAACATTCTGTAGAGCTGAGAGGCACTGCAGATGGCAGATTTGTCATTACAGGTGATATTTAAAAAGATGAATAAATTGCATGTAGCTGCTTTAACCTATGAACAGTAGTTGTCATGTCGTTATGTTAAAGCTAAAGTGTGTGAAGGATGAAATCAGACAGACAGCCAATGAGAGACAGACATCATAACGGAGGGGTTTTCACAATCACTTCTTTCGACATACGAACATGGTGACAAACAGATGTATCAAGACAGCTTGAGACGTCTGTTCACTCTCATTGCAGTGATACTTAGGAACCAAGACAGACGCAGAGATAGAGACAGACGAGCAGACAGAGGTAGAGCGAGATACAGGCTTAAGTCTAGAGATCTCGATACTGTACGTCTCCTCCATGACATACTGCTGAGGAAGAGGGAGGCCAGGAGTGTCTGAGCTTAAGTCTGCCTGATAAGCAGAGCAGATAAAGGGGTGCAGTGAACCTCCGATAGACACAGGAATGAAACAGAAGGGCACGCTGACTGGGATCTCCTCCTTCACACACAAGGAGGAGACTTTTGAAAAGGCCAGAGAAGCGACTGGACCAAAGTCAGAGTGATAAGGAAGAGATAAGATATCCTGCCGTGTCTTATGTTCTCACAGATGCAGGGCAGAAGGAGTGTGATAAAATAGTTGTATTAACTAACTCACCAGCACGGGAGTTGCTCTAAAAAAACATCCAAAGCACAGAGTTTGATGGTACAATGGCTTATGCTTTTGTTTTATCTGGCATATTTTGCATTATTCCAAACTCCAGGTTTCAAGAGCCAAGTCAAATCATCAGGGATGTAATGATACCAAAAACTCAAGGTACAAGAATACCATGATATGGAAACGCAAAAACTATCAATAAAAAAACAAACCAAAAATCACCCCAAAGCGATAAAGAGTCCATAATATGATATTTCTTGCGATATTAAAAAACAAGGAAAAGCTAAAAAAAAATTGCATTTTTGCACGCCTAAAACTCATTCTTCACTTTTGACTTAAAGTCTTTCCTTCTTAAATAAAATAAAATCAAAGTGGCCAGCCATGACCTAAGCATGTGCAAAAAACTGGCATGAATTGTCTTTGGCACTGAGTCTTTGTGTTATGTAAGATTGCAAAATAAAACCAATGCAGCACTCAGTAGCTGTCCTTTTCTAAAACAAAATGATGTAACAAAATAAGATAATTAACCAAAGTAATATCATGACAGATCACACACATGACCGTGTTGGACAACATGCTGGGTCGTAAAAATTAAGTTGTGATTAATAAAGGATGGGTTATGTTGGGAGGGAAGAGGGTGCACCTCCCCAGAGAGAGGAAGAGGCTGTGTGCACCTTTACGCACGATGAGACACAGCAGCTTAACTTCTTTGATAATTAAATTCTGCTTCCTCCGAAGAGTTTCCTCTGTCCTCGCAAGTTTATACCTGCAGATTTAAGTGATGCTGCTTGAATGCGCACATGGAAACGAAACTAAACAGAGCTTCTCTAATCAGTTCTGTAATTAGTAAATCAGTAAGAAACACTTAGACTTTAATACACAATACAGAAGTCACCTGGAAAGCTTGCACTGCTCGACATTATTAAAAAAGTAATATAGCCTACGGAGAGGCATAAAGGTGCGAACGCAGTTCTCTATATTTGAGAAAATTATATGTTTGGATTGGTAGCAGCCTCAGATGAACTCAGAGCCCCTCCATGCATCACTGCAACCTAGGACCTAGGACAAAAACAATTTGCATAAAGCAGTAAAGCAGTAATGCAGCATTACTTGAATTAAAAACTGTATAATTACTGTTTTAAAAATTGCAATCCCTTACACTGCTTGTTACTGGGTAAAGGAATAATATTACAGACATGTCACTTTTTTTGTTTTGATGTTCATTGTTACATTGTTACATCCCTAACAATCACTTTTTTACTGAAGTCACTGTGACTTGTGAAACTCAGCAGGCTTACACGCACACACACACACACACACACACACACACACACACACACACACACACACACACACACACACACACACACACAGACAGACAAAAACACACAAGACAAATCAAGTGCCTTCACAGGCAGCTTGTGGTGAGAAGTGAACATCGAAAGGTCAGTGTCGGCCGAGAGTGTCATTCCCACCAGTCCACTGCTGGTCAAACAGCCTGTGTCTGCGGGTCAAAGGGCATCTCAGCAGGCCTGGTAATTAGAGCACAATGGATCCCATTCTGACCGTTCATGCAACTGTGTGTCTTGTCCTGTCAGTTTGTCTCGGCTGACAGGAGGTTGTGCACGACTTGAGAGGTGAAGAGGGAAGCGACAAGAGTTTCCTCTGGAGGGAAGAGGCCGAGAGGGCACTTGAGAGCAGAGAGATTGTGTGTGTTAGAGTGTGTGTGGGTTCGCCCGCATATGTTTTGCGTGCGTTCACCATTGAATTTTGCAGGAAGGCGAGTGAGGAGTGTGTTTGTGCATGTGGCTATTTTTGACTTCACATCGAGAGTAAGCCTCTGTGTGTGTGATTGGAGCTCCCGCACGGCTCACTCAGCACCTTGACATTGGCACTGTGCCTCTGTGGAGATCTGCTGTCTCAGCTGGATCGCTCTCCTCCCTTTTCCTTTGACCCTTCTCCCCCTCCATCACTCACTCCCCCACTCCTGCTCTACTCCCACCTCCACTCCAGGCTCTTCCAGCTTCCCTCATCCAGGGGAGAAGAGCTTAAATCACTCCCTTCTCTCTCTGTCTCTCTATGGGCGCCCCCTCCCTGCACACACTCACCAGTCATCCCTCCCTCTCTCTGATAGCGTTGAGGTGGGGGATGGGCTATAACTGTTGACTTGGACTACTGTGGGAATGCAGGTGCTGTGCGTGTGTTTGTGCATGATTCAGTAGCCCCTCCCAATGCTCGCCAGTCAGCTCGGTGTCTGTCGTCTGTCACAACAGCCGTTCAGACTGTGTTGTCACTGGTACAACAGCATGCTGCAGCAGATGGCTGCCAAAGTATCTAAACAATCTCTTCTTAACTCTCATGCAACTTTGGATTCAGTCAGAGCTAATTGTGTTTTTAATTATCAGCTGTTAACTAAGGATTATTTTCATTACGGAGTCATCTGGTGATTACTTTTTTGTCTTTTTACAACAATTTAAAAGCTTGAACCGTGAAACTTTTGGTTATTTTTTGCTTGATAAATGGCATACATGTTTAACCAATTATCAAAATTGTTGTTGATTAATTATCTAATGGTTGACCAGCGGACTAATTTAAAGTCACAGTGTTTAATTTCTGCCACTAGGGGTCTTTCACATAGACATAATACGTAAATGCCGCTTTTACTACTTTACTACTAAACAATAACAGAAGACCTAGTTTGATAAATTGGGATCATGCATCCCATGTATCAAATTACATGACTCAGGCAGAAATCATGTTCAAGGATGAGGTCATGTCTCAAAGTTTTATTCATGTTATGTTTAGTCACGTTCATGACTTTCATACTTGCTCTCAGAGTTATTATCTGGTGTTTCCCAGAAAAGAGGGCTAAAGGGGATATGATGCCACACATAGGTGCAGCCATTTTTAGACATGTTAATGCAGAAATAACCCACTGATTAACCCTTTATAGGAATTATGTTTGTATCTTACTAAATTGTTTTCATAATTATGTTATAGTTGCAAATATAATGAGATGTTTCTTTGAAACAAGATATTTATACAAGTCGCTGGATTTGCAAGGAGATGATTGGGCTTGATGGCGGGTGTATAAAGTGCAGGACTTTAACACTACAGTCTGGGGTTCATGTCCACACTCCTGCATCAAAAGCACTTCTGTTAATGTAAGGAATTACCATTATTTTGGGTAGGTTCAGGCAATACAAGCACTTTGGGTAGGGTCAGGAAAGGTTTGTCAGTTTGTCAAATATTAATAAAAAAGAATTTCATGTCACACACACTGCTAACTTTTGAATATTGCTGTTGTCACTACAACTAATTTCTTGCAAGGTTGCCTATTTTGGTGGAAAACCAATTAAATTAATTGTCAATGACATTTTTACGGATACGTTCAGTTTTTTGTTTTTTTTTACTTGCCATGTACCTTAATTAACATTTCATCATTATTTAATATACATGTTTTTTGGTCGGCACTACGTTTCCCTCGAAACGTGTTTGCTATTTCAAATATGTTGTATATAAAAATAGTTTCTAGGAGACAGGGCCACACTAATTGTTTCAGCACTATCATTCATATTTGTATACCCTTTTTCAGGCTCTGAGGATGCTTTATTTTGCAGGGTTTGAAGGTATACAGCAAATACAGAAATGAAAATGAAATCAAATGAAGTTTAAGCAAACATTTACATATGCCCACTGTAATTTGAAATAAAAAATCTCACTCTCAGTGTTTCGCAAACTAACTTGTATAGATAAAGAAAAAAACATGAAAAAATGAGTGTACTGTTCCTTTAAATCAGTGTGTTAAAGAGCTATTTGCCAGTGAAGGCATTTGACAATGACAGGCTTGACAGTCTTTGTTGCCTTATCTCTCCTGCTCAACAATGACAGATGGTATTTGTTGCAAGTCGCGAGCCATCATGTCCCTGCACACCATAAGTTCTGCGTGTCTATACCACTTTCCCATTATAACTGTAAACAAAATGCAAAGTAGGCGTGGCCACACCGCCAGACAACTTTGTTTTTCACAAGTTTCTCGAGACCAACCCACCCACCCCCTCAAGCTTGTCTCTATATCTGTCTCCTCCTTTGTTTCGCCTCCTCTCTTTTTTCTTTCTTTCTTTTTTTCCATTGCTCCTTTTGTTTTGTCTTTCTTCTCGTTCTTCCCTCACGCTCCCTCTCTTCCCTTGGCTGTTGAGGTTAACCACCACTTGTATTACACTGCATTACAACTCATCAACAATATGCCGGGCAGAAAGAAAAACAACCCGCACTTGTTGTCCTCTCTCACTCTTTTTTTCCTCTCTCTTTAGCTAAATCACAAAACAACCGGCCAAAAACAGTGAATTGCCTAGAAACCCAATATGGACTCCACCCTGGAGATTACACGGTCAACTCAGCCAGCCTGCACTAGAATAACAGCCTGGCCTGCTCGCACTGTCCCCTGCCCAGTGTGTGTGCATGTGTTTATGTGTGCACAGGCATCTCTCAGTACGTTACCCTCTTTGCAACCTGTGTGCATGCATGCATACATACATTTTTTAAGCTTTACATAAACTGTATCAAAGACCATTTTATGTGCAGTTGAGTAGGTTTGTGTAGCCTATTTGTATGTGTATGCATGTGAGTTTCTTTGTCACGTGGACCTGAGTTTACTTCAGAGTTACAGACATGAGTCATGACTTAATCAGCTGTTGGACAGGAATGTGTTGTAGTACAAGTGTACGAAGTGTATTGTCTGTACACCTCCCACAATTTCACACCTGCCAACAACAATCCCGTCACTCAGCAGTGGCAGCGGCACCTTTGATCATTTCTTCTTTTATCTTGCGAGAAAAAAAAGAAATTCTAATGTTTTTATTACAAGGTTCAAAACAGCAATGTAAGCAACTCAGTCTAAAATATATCACTTCATGTGTGCATAACAACTGCAAGTATAGTGTAAACTTGTATAAACTTGCAGAAATAACTTTCTGCGAGTTTAATCAGTGAGGTTTTCTGCAACAAATAGATTTTCACAGCATAAATAAATCAAATAAATTCATACAAAGCATAATTTTGCAATATATTCCACCATGGTGGCCAGAGGTGGCAAAACTACACATAATATTTATTCAAGTAGAAGTACAGATACTCTCTGGTAAAAGTAGAAGTACTTAGTAAACTTCTTTACTCAACTAAAAGTAAAAAGGTCCAGGCTCTGACATGTATTCAAAGTCTAAAAACTAAAAAGTAGCCCTGGTGTGACATTTCTACCAGCTGTTTCTGTGCAAAGCTGAATCACACCTTCTCACTGCGGTTAAGTTTCCCTCTTTCTGTTTCATCTTGTCACGTACCAGAAGAATCTTCGTGTTATTGTCCCCTCCACTTAGGTTAAAATCAGTCTTGATGTCAATAATCAATAATTCCCCTCAGATCCATTTAAATGAAAGTAATGAGCCTGTTCTGAAAGTGCAGATATTTGTGTGACAATGTGGGAAGTAAAAGTAAAACAAAAAAGTCAGGAATATAAATCATAGAGTAAAGACCAAATACCTAAAAATTCTATTTAGGTGCAGTAATGAAGTATTTGCACTTAGTTACTTCCCACCCCTGGTTGTGGCACAGTGATTGAAGGGTAAAATAGAAAGGTCAGAGCCAGGAAATAATGAGGCAGTGATGGTGATGTAAATAAGGGTAAAAAATATTGATTTCTCTCATATTATCATTACTTGTGGCATTTAAATGAAACAAGAACATGGACAAGAACAAGGATTTAGTTATTTTATGAAACATATAGTCTTTGACAACAACATGTCAGACATGTTGTGACACTTGTCTCAAGAAAAGATAATATCTTATCTTGGTTTTTTAGTTCAGTCTCACACAACATTTCTGTCTCACTGCGTTTACAATGAATTTTGTGTAATCTGATTGTGAGATTACAGTGAAACAGTCGCTGAGAAATGGGCACCTGCTCACATTAACTTTTGGACACTGGCACAGTTTAGTAAATATGCCAGTAAGTTATTTAGATAGTGGCTTAAAATCTAAAGTTGGATACTAAAATCTCAGTCAGTTGCCAACATAGGAACTTTTAAGCATGCCCTCTATTATACAGCAGTAGATCTGAAACAAGGTTCTAGATATTTACATAGAAACTCTGACAGATTGCGGTTTGTTTAGTAGGACTGTGCCTGACTGATTTGTCTGTTCAATACAAATATTAGATTATTCACTATTTCCTTTTTTTCCCCATATAGACAATCAAGTAGTGCTTCATGTAACTGCCAGATTTTTGAATGGGGTTTGTTGGGATGTTCAGGGTAGCAGCAAGGTTTACATAATATAATGAAAAAGCCAAGTTAAAGCCTGGTTTATACTCCTACTCAGATGCCCTCCAAACCAATGAGTGCTAACTATGCTAACGATAGAAATGTGCGGCATGCAAATCCTCTCTTCCTTCAGCAGCTGCCTTGGTCTCACTCATGACTACGTGTCAGTGTTGTCCACAGCTGTCCATGTACACGTTCATTTGGGAGTATATTCAGGCCTTCAGACTTACCCCAGGCTTGGGTCCAATGTTGCCCATCACAGACATCTTCAAGTGTTCAGGATGACTTGTGGACTGATTTTATCCGAGAGAAAAGCGAGGAGGCCTCACTCTGCTCTTACCTCTGGGGACCTAAATGTTCCATGAAGCAGACTGCATACTTATTAACAAAAAGCAAACAAAAATTCCTACTCAACTTTGAGAATCACAGTGACTAATAGTCAAATCTTCGACTTTCAGGTAGCAGTCCTATTATTTAGACTAAACCAGGAATTGCATGTTATTCAAGTTAGAAAGACTGTTAGAACTATTTATGCCTCATTTTAAAATGCATGGTATAATAAATACATAGAGTTACTGTTTAAGCATTACTGTGCACTTAATGCATCCATGCTTTAATAACATTCACAAATCATATTGATAATAATCTGTTAATCGTGGCTGAATGCACTTTTTCCAGCTGTATCAAGCCTAAACTTAAAAGTCATATGCTGACAATATATGGCAATCAATAAATTTTATGTCTCGGCATCCAGCATGTATGGTTGAAATGGGGGGAAAAAGGCTATTTTGATTTGGGTTTCTGCGATTGTGCTGCCCATAGTTTGGAAAGCTGGATCCAATCTGAGGCCAGTCAGGCTGTGGTGATCGAGGCTTCTCTAATGCTAGGTCTGTAGGTCTGCAACGCCTGACTCTGGCCTACAACTGGGGCAGAGTGGCTGATTGTTTCCAGCCATGATGGAGGTAATGAGGGGGTGGTGGTCATCATGATACACACAGAAACACGCACAGAGACACGCACACACACGGACTGACCTATAAGGGAATATTCATACACGCATGTGCATGTACGCGTGCATGTTTTCAACCACAGCTCATTGGCTCGCTCCACAGACCACAGGGTCACTCTGCTATAGTCGCTCATTAGTGGTCACCTCTACTGGAGGACACACACACACACGCTTGTACACACACACACACACACACGTATACAAACACTCACCACCAGCTTTGCACATGGAGATTTACCACACACCTTAACGTAAATCCACTCATCCAGTTCGCAGTATTGTGTTTGATGCACGCCATGTTAGCAGCCTTAAAGTGAAACCACATGCATCTCAGTTCAAGCAGATCTGCTAAATCTCTGTCGAAAGGTGGCTGAGTCATCCCTGTATCGGGCGTGCAATCACGCATGTGTGGTTGCTGTATCACAAGATGTAGTGTGACAGGCCACGCGGAGAAAAGCTGACAGCACGTACACAAACATCCACTATTTACACTCACACGGACACACTTGACGTCAAAACAGTCTGGAAACAAAAGCATTTAGGGAAGTAAATGTCCTCTAATAAAGAACAACCCGAGGAGGAGATCTTTTTTTACAGTCAACCACAGACTTTCATGAGACAAATGATTAACACCCAAAAAATTATAAGAAGCATTTCACTTGAAGTGCTGCGAGTCATGTTGCTTAAAGATTAGAGAAGTAGGTTGACTGGTTTCCCATTTTTTTTCTGCAAGTGCCTTGAACAGCTTCAAAGAATTACTCTGTGAAGCCCCAGTTGTTCCAGAGAACAGCACATTTATAGTGAAACTGCAGTGATGGGTGAGGATGTTCCACTTTCCTTCCAGCTGCATTCTTCAGTGTGAAGTGTTTAATGATAGAACTTAAACTATCAGTAAAGCTTTATCACACTTTGTGACACTTTAAAGCACTGCCGTGAAATTGAGGGTGAGTGGTGTGGTAACATAGGATTGCATTTTCCCACGCTTTAGTGCACTTGTATGTTAAGATTTCCCATCGTTCAGCCCATCCTTTCCCAGCCAAATGCCCCACATCTAGTGTGATGGGAAAAACTTGTTCTTTAGGTCTGTACGGTTACTGAGGGCCCAGATATACCAAGCAGAGAATCGGCTGTCCAGTTGGTGTTAGTGGCTGAGCATTTCTTGTAGCTGCACCATTGCTGCTTCCATTTTGCTAACAAACTTTTTGTGCATTTTTGACTGTATTTAATATGGTGTGAGTACACATGCAAACCAGCTTAGGTCCTGCATGAAAAAAGAGCCCCCTCATTCATTTGAATGAGGTCAGTCCATTAATGCAGGGGGTGTTAATGGAGATGGCTCCAGAAAAACAAACAAACCTCAGCAATAAAATGATAGTGACATCTGTCGGTGATAGACACATCATATAGAGAAATAAGAAAGTATTTTGATTAAATGTTTGATAGTTTCACTTAAATGCATTAAATGCAAACCGCTATTAAAGCATGCAAATACACCCCAGCTCATAAACAGCCTGTTATATCCCTTGATAATAGAGTGTGCTGCAAGTGATATGCATGTGTGCTTTCTCCCTGGCTCATAAACAGCCTATCAAATCCCTAGCTGCTATGACTGACACACAAACAGCCAATCATTTAACAGGGGTATTGTTCGGTTGCCCCATTGACATGTGAGACAACAGAAACTGCGTCCAAAATTAGTGCAGGAAAAAAAATGACAGGTCAGGTCAGGTCACCCATCGGCTTGAGAGAAGACAAAGATGATGTTCTTCACAGTTATATCCATTCTTTAACCAGGTAAAAACTTCATTGAGGTGAAAAATATCTTTTTCAAGAGTGACCTGGCCATAAGTCAAATGTTTTTCCACATAATTCACAAGCGTCAATGCTTTTTGTAGGTGCTTTAGGTCAAGACGATATTTTGGCTCATCTCTATAAACAGATATCTGCATATAAATGCATACAACACACAACCAGTTACTTAGACTACAAACATAAAACACAACATTTCCAAAATTATTGTCCCTTGCCCACAAATTCTGCATTCATATGCAGATATGTGTTTAGATTAGCACTATGATCATTTTCCAGAGCAGTTAAATCCTTCCTCATAATATGATGAATTGGTGCACATCATATTGGCATCTAACAAGCCTCAGTCAGGCATCAAGGATCTATTACTCTATTAACTAGACTTAATGAATCATATTTTATTGACTCACCTATGCCTGAAGGAACACACCTGCACCGACGTAGCTCCTTGCATTTTCCAACAAGTGTGTTAATTAATTTTCAGAGAAAATTATAGCTCCTTGCATTTTATTTTAACACTGTCTCACTGGCTGAGAGCAAGGGATAATATGCGGTAAAGGTTTCCAGCTGGACTCAAACCTGGACATCACATTTGCATGTTACATGTCTTGGACTACTAAACCACCAGAACACCTCAATGATTTCATCCACTTGGTTTGGTTTTATCTTATTTTCCACATTTTTCTATCTTTTTTTTTCCTTCTGCAATTAAAGACCATGGACTGTCAATGGCAGCGCAAAGCAAACTGACCAGTAATTTCCTCTTGTTCAGCATAGAATGTATGTTCACGTTGGCTGTCAGCTGGTCACCGGCTCTACTCATTGCTGTGTGTTCAAGTGCAACTTCTTTGTAGAGGATCTGCGTTGACACAAAGCGTTTGATCAATCAGCTTTTGTTGGCTCTAGTTCTTTGAGGTTGGCTTCAGGAGCGTCAAAGAGAAGGTCTGGACACAACTAACAAAGCAGGTTATCCTCTGTTCCTACAGCACTGGTTGAACAGCTTACACATTAACCAGCCACGCGAGCATTTGGTCTGCAACACCAGCTCCTGCTCCTCTGCTATCGTGACTAACATTTATTGCAGCATAAAAACCTGCTTCAGTATGGGAGGCAGTAGAGGAAAGTTTAAAATATCACCCACTTTTCATGGCTCAGGTAATATATTAACCAGCACAGGGCACTGAAACAGTTCAATAGAGCTGCAAGTTATATAGTAATTAATCTAATCAGTGAAAATGGCAAGTCATGTTTGTGGCCAAAACAAAGAATTTAGGAAAACTAAATACTTAACAAAAACAAAGACACACAAAATGTAAAAATGTGGCCCTTTAGAGCAGAAATAGGCTTCCTAATCTTATCTATTGTCTATGGTTATATGGCTTTCAGGCTGGATGAGTGACAGAGTAGGGTCTTTATTGTGTTTTAACAATTGTTATTCATTGACTGCTGCTATGCATCCCAACCAGGTGTTTCTCAGTCCATAAAGTACACAACAGCAGCCTAAAGAAAACATTACATGGGCTAATTATTTAAAAAAAAAAACTACTCAAAAGAAACAGACTTTAAACAGCCTGGTATCTTGTTTTGTGGATTAAGAATAATTGAGGAATAGTTCAAGGCATACTTGGAGTTAAAAGGAAGGGAACATGGTCATGCTGTGGGGAAGACCACTAGAGCTTTGATGGTAGGGGTTTGTTTTTACCACAGTGACAACGCAACACATTCCTGCAGAATGACAACTTCCTTAGTAGTTGCATTTTATTGGACTTCATTGAATCATACAGTCATAAGAGTGGCATTGTTCCTTTAAGGAATAGGGCTGTATGTTAAATGTTTGTAGTGTGTAAGTGAGGTAGCGCGAGCAGCAGACGAGTGACTAAGCTTAGCAGTAAGTTGTCAGTGTGGCAGTAAATGTACAGTGCATATCACAGTGTGCCAGTTAATGAACACTGCAGTGTCTCATGACAAAGAGAAGTTGTTGTGCTGTTTCCCAAATGCTAGAAAAGTGAGGGGGTTAGCTTCAAAGTAAGCTGAGCAGGAAAGGCTAAGGTTAAGCTAATGCTAAAGTTAGCGTTGTTCCTGTACAAGGGCTGTGTGGCAGCGCTGATCCATAGATACTTAAATAGATAGATGCTCTGATCTTGACATGAGGTCGAACTGTCATGTAAAATTTGCAGTGATGATGGTGATGAGCTCAACTCTGTGGTAGGTGTCACATGACTGCAGTACTGAAGTAATGAGGTCATGCGGTTATCGTCATAGCCCTAACTACCACTTCAGTCTGTCAGTGACCAGATCAAATAGATCTAAGACATGCACCATTAACAGTTAGGGAAAAAAAATCTAAACAAATTTTATAATACAAAGTGTACTGAATAACCTTAGAGAAACACAATGCTCGGCTTGATTAATACTTGACCACCTAATATTACACAGTTACACAGTTATGTCTTAGCTAATTATCCTTTTACTTATCCCTATTGCCCAAATTGGAAATATATACCAGCCTTAACCTAACTAGCCATCAGCCCTTTTCCCTGGTATGGAAAGCTCATTTGGGCCTTGTTGGAATGGCTGAAATTCCCAGCTCCACTGTGGTTGTGAGGGGAGAAGACTCTGGAGCACCAGGATGTACCAGATGGGATGTTTTTCTGATATGTAAGCATTACGTAGCACCAGGGTGAGGTTTATGTGGCTGCTGCTCAAAGTCTGTAGTATATATGGGTAAATCATTGGCATATTTTGCCAGTGGTGTAACCTCTTTGGTATTAGTGGTGGTTTTTGAAGGGAGGAGGAAGCATAGTGTAGGAGTGACGTTATTCATTGTGCATTAGGGACAAATGTCATGCAGGTAGTAAAATATTTCCCGCTCCCTTTTACATCTGGACTTTTTTTTAACAGTCTCACCTGAAAATATTGCTTATAGACTTCAAACAACCCAACAGCTAAGCCGCACACGGACATTTGCATGGAGCCCAACCAAAATTTGCTCACGTTCAGTAGCTGAAGTCCACATTTGCATGGGATCTGCCGTTTTTTTGCCACTTCATAGGTCTACACTTCATGTATGTTTGCATAACAACACCTAAGTGCTTTACATATCAATAAATAGCTTGTGTCTGCTAGACATTCTCAGAAAGTACCAAACAGTGCTGGCTGAAGAGGGCCTGCCCTGTGTATGAATAGCCCGTAATTGCAGCTTGATGGAAAACACTAATGCGGCTCGTAAAAAACGGGACACTTAAGACTGGTACAATTACTCTTTCCAGCAGACAAAGCCAAGAAAACACACCATGCAGCGCACTCTTCAAGTCATCAGGCTTCTGACCAACAAACAAGCAATCAATCCAAACTACTGTTTGCCTTTGTTGCTTCTGAAAAGCTAATCTATGCTCCATTGTTTTCCAGTGAATTTACAAAGCCATCACAAAAGGAGGAATTGTTCATAACTATAAATCTGTCTGACATAAGGGTTGCATTATTAATAGTATTGCATTAGAATGCTTGTGTATACCCATAAAAATATCATTGTGGCTGTAAGTCATCAAGACCGCGAAGAGACAGAAGGAGCGAGGCCGAGCCTACGGATGTTTTGTCAGACTCATGCAAAGCAATCAACCGAGCGTGCTGCAATCATAGCAGATAAGGTTGCTCTGACAAACACTGCGAGCCATTAACCATTTGATGGCCAATAAATCATTAATCTCTACAGAATTTCTTTCCAGAGTTGTTTTGGCACAATGGTCCCCATCTTGAGAAATATCCAATGTCACCGCTGAATTGAATTAGTCATGAGGTCACAACAGACCAAACACAGCTTCGGGCTGACTTTTAGTGAACTTTCACCATCCTTGTTTGTTGAAGAAAAAACTTAAGCAATGTCAATAAAACTGGAAAAGTTTGCAAAGAGACGTCTAGATGAATCACATCAAGCTAAATAGACCAGAACATGGAAAATATGGCTTGTTGCTGTTTTTAGAGTGCCTTTATGTGGTAATGATTTTTGGGCTGCTGTAAACATGTGTGTGTGTGTGTGTGTGTGTGTGTGTGTGTGTGTGCTGTGTGGAAGGAGCAATACATGTGTGTGCATGCCTGCTTGGGGAATGGGCACAGGTGTGTTCAATTGTGCAGTCATTCCCATTTTTGCAGCACACTCACCGCTGCTGTCCCTGACTCACAGTTCCCATGGGCTTTCATTCTGCTGACTCGTCTTCCCGCCACTTTTGCTCCCGTTCTTCCATTTACCAGTTGAGTCCTCCCCCAAGTCTTTGTTTTGATTGATGGCAACATTATTTTCACTCTCTTGTACTAATTATCCTGTGTGATGATGGTAATGAGTATGCGTCACTTCGAGCAAAGCTTTGCAGATTTTCCCACTCTCTCTGGTGTCTTTTTTTTAAACAGCGGTTTGTCCTCAAAGCAATTTGCGGATGCAAAAACAAAGAGGAGCTTGTTAGGAGCTCACAATCAATAGATTGTGACTCTGCTGACTGATTGAGAAAGAAAGAGGAAGAGGGACAGTGAGATATAACGAGAGAGAAAGAGGGAACCAAAATTATATCTCTGTGTGGTTCGTCATGTCTGTATTTCTGTGCAAGAATGTTATGCGTGTACAGTATGTAGATGCGTGTCTACCTTTTTGTACAAAGGTTTTGGTGTAAATGTGTACCTTCTAATTAATTATACACATCATGTTATTGTTCATGCATATACCAGGAATTAGACTTAGGTTGTTGCGTAAAACAAACAAACAAACAAACAAAAAATCTATTAAAATTTATTTTGTATGTTTTTTTAATATTAAATTTGCAGGGCTACAACTATTGATTAATATGAAGATTATTTTTCCAATTAATCATGTAAAATGTCATAAAATTGTGAATATATACAGCATGTGGTTTATTTCAGATATATTTCATTGCTTTTTTATCTAATCATTTATTTCATTGCCCATTTGTCATTTTATATTTGTTTATGCATTTATGCATTTATTATGTTTCATCACTTATTGTGACTATAATGACAATACTAATTATTTTTCTGTTTTATTACTATAATTATGACTAATTTAGTCTTTGATAATCACTTCATCGAGTATTTTCTGCTTTTATCAAAGTAGCTGCTGTTTAATTTTCTATTGATTGATAAATGGACCAGGAGTTTCAGCAAAATGAAAGAAATTGTTTTATGATTTTTTCAATACTGTATGTTCAGGACCATATGTATTAGTGCTTGTACATGTGTTGTTGTTTTTTTTAAATTAAACATTAAGGTTAGTTATTCTATTAGTTGGTAAGTCAGAGGCCAATTCAACACCAGAGCAAGATATCTCAAGAACTACTGAATTCAGTGTCTTTGGTGTGTTATTTCACTTGATTCCTCACCCAAAGAGACTGTCTTTCTAGCTATGGCTCACTGGCAAATGGTTTTAAATATTATACAAGGACTGTGGGTTATAGAGACCTGGATATTTTTCTTCTTCTCCTCATCCACTGTGAGAGCTACGAGACCACAGAACAATAACCTGACAAGAGAAGGAATCAAGGTACAGTAGCAGGGATGTGTCCAAATGCTGCAGCTTTTGTGGGGCATTGATGCTGGAAAATAGTACGGTGGTATAAACTGTGTCTACCTGCGCTGACATTCGGCTAGCTGCTGCTGCTTTTGGGTGTTTATACTAAAGATAAAAAGGCTAGGTTTCCCAGCACATTTTCCCAAGTTACTCAGTAAGTGTAATTAGTTACATATTACTTGGTGTCGAAAGTAATAAGTTGCTTGTTATATTACTATTTGGGATGTTCCTGGCGACTAATTTCCCTGTCAATTAAATGGAAATTTTAATTTAGATTAGTCAGCTGCTCTTAACATCAAGGTAACACTGAAACAGTTAAAATTGAGCACAATTTATCAATTGATAATGTTGGACATTGTTTGAAAAAAATACTGGCTGCATTAAGGGTCATTTGAAGCTATTAATCACATTCTACAATAGCCAAATCATATTTTAAATGCTTCTGAAATGTTCAGCACTTTGCAATGTGTAATATGAACATTGCTCGTTATCCTTCAAAACACGACAACTCACTAAATTCTTCGACTCAATGACTCATATTTATGGCGCCAACTAGCAACAGTGGCGACATTTAATTGTATAGTCACCTTTTTGCACACATCCCTAATTACTCTGTTACTTTTGTACCTTGTTGGCAGCCTTGTTGCACTTCAAACAAACTCAAAATAATGACATTACTTCCACCTGTGGAAAGTACGTCTCTCTCCCTCTCCTCCATCCTTCATACATACATATCGTACATTCGCACATATCATAAGAGAGCCTACCTCTGTCAAAAAGTAACTCAGAGTTACTTGAAATACTAACTGTAATTGAATTACTGTTTTGGAAATTGTTATCCCTTTTCCCAATAAAAAGTAGTAATATTACAGCACTGTTCAGCAGCTTATAAAAACTCAGTTCTGGTTTCTGTCTCCTGTTGGTTGTGCACACACAGCAGCTGTTTGGCACTTTTCTGTTGTTTTCTAGCAGATGGAACGAGACATGGAGGCACCTTAGCACAATGAAGAGCTATGAATTGTTTCCCCCTCCGTTGTGAGTGGGCCTTCACTGCGCTCTGTCTCTATGGCTGGGTGTTTATAATCCTCAGAGGATGGATTTGTTTGTTTTGGATGACCCCCTGACCTTTCATCTAGTGCCACCATTGAGCCACATATTTAATAATCTAACGGGCAGATTGCCATGAAGCCATACAAGCACCTTGGGAATAAACTTTGGAATTTTCAAGCAGAATAGCAACATTTTAGTATGTTGTTTGTTTCATCCAAAACTTTATGATGTTGGGATGTAATGAACATTGCTCCCTCTAGGGACTGCTACAGGAGAGAGTCTTGTTAAACATCACTGCTGTCTAATGAGAGTTTTTCCAACTATACTGTGTTTTCCTCTCCAGTTGGGTAGTAGAGACTGTAGGGCTGGGACAGTGCACTTAACTTCTAATTTGATACTATCACAACACTTGTGTGCTGATTCGATATGTATTACAATTATTCAGTATTCAATATTACGATTTATTGTGATTTTTGTTTGCTGTTTTGAACTCCAGACCATAAGAATGGACTAATCGCTAGTTATTTACATGTATAAATAATCAATATAGGAATCGTAAAAAAAGAATCACAATACTTGAGAGAAACATTTCTTTTCTCCCACCCCTAATAGACTGCTAGACCTCTCAACCTTATTCTTATTTACAGTAACTTTTGTAACATGTTTAATATGTGAAATCGTATCGGTCTACTGCGGACTTTCCCGTCCTATCTTACATTAAAACTGTCCTGAGGCAGCAGACCACCACATGCACTGCTTCTTCTTTCCTATCCCCTGCAGTCCTGCTCTTGCAGTACAGCCCAGCCCCATATCACATTCCCGCTGTCCATCACTGGCACAAGGCCCCCGCTTAGCAGCAGAGAAAGTCCTTGGGGTCAGCTCATAATGGACCTAAATGCAGCTCATTATCCTGATAAGGCAGGGGCGGTGGCCGGGCAATGGCCGCCTGACTGGCTGGATGACAGCCACACAGCTCTGACAGGTAGACAGAGGTAGACACAGCCATGGCGGCTATCTGATGGACCCGGCTGACAGATCCAGTTGCACCGGCCTGCTGCTCTGAGGCAATGGAAGGGGTTGGAAACTGGACGCCACGGAGCCACACAATGACATCTCCAGTTCTGTCCCTCAGCTGTGTGATGGAGTGCTGTGAATGCGACTCCCCCTTTCCTCTGAATGTGTGCACTGCAAAACATATTACACATCCGCTGTATGTGCTCAGTTTAAAGTAGCTGTTTGTCTTTATTTTCTGCAGTCGTTGGGTTATGGGTGTGGGACACATGGGTTTACTGGGTACACTGGGTGTTGATAATTTATTGCATTTGTAGGACTTTGAATTTCTTACATTACAAAGGTCAAGGACAGAAATTTTTGCAGTTTCATTTCGTAATGACAGTATATGAAGATTTTTGATTATGTGGTGTTTTTGAAAGACGTTTTAATGTCTCTGTAAGTTTGTGTTCTTTTGACCCCAGAAAACACTGAAAAGTTGATTTAGTCAGTCAGCTTTCATGTGTTAAAGCCCAACAATTGAAGGAATTTCCTAACCTGTCATGAAGATCAGCTTGTTTTACTCCTGGTCTTTGTAAATGAAAAAAATATATACTATTTGTATTTTTGTTTTGTACACTGATTGTTAGACCTTTGTGACAAATGTAGATATAATCTTTTGAAGCATTCATTGCATTTTTAGATTTCCAGACAAGCCTGGGAAAGCCACATTTCTCAGTTCATTTTCACTTTCCATGGGATGTTATCAGTGGCCGCAATTCATTAGCTGTACAACCAATCAGAGCAATGAAACCTTTGGTGTAGCACTTAGCGACACCTGCAAGCTGGGGTGATGCTTAGTCTATTTTCAAGTAGGAAAAACATTTTCGCCTGGCCTTAAAATTTCTCAAAATACAGCTAAAGAATATACTAAAATGAGAACACTACTTCCAGACTGGTTTGAGGGCAGAAGTTTCACTTATACTATATTCTGCTCTGCATTATACCCACATTATTTAATGGGAGGATGTCAATAACAGCCACAGTTAAAGAAAATGTATTAATACATTCTCATATTTGTCGCTTTTGGTTGTACTCTCAATTTGAGAATATTCTGCCTTATGCTAACGTCCTGTAGACAGAACAGTGGGATGTAAAAGGTTAAAGATTAGTTGAGGCAGGTGTAATTTTCCTGAAGTTGACGGAGCGATGTGTCTCCTCCCAAGGCGTTGCACGATGTTCCCAGTTGTTTAGAAAACTGTAGCTGCATTTTGGAGCAACAGTTGAGCTTATCTTATCTCAGTGGCTCCACTTTTTATCAGTTTGAAGATGTTATGACTGTATATTGGAGTGAATGATTTGATAAGGCCGTGTTTGCAGTGTTTGTGTGTGTGCAGACTGTGGTTAAGTCACAGTGGGAGGAAAGGCCACATTGCCCCATCACTATCGGTCCTTCCCATCAGGCAGGAGGAGGCGCAGGGGGGGGGGAACTGTCAACAGCCCCTGGCCCCCGGGTATCTAAGTAGCCACAGATTCTCTTACAGCCAGATGTCAGCCATAACAGCACCACACACTCTCACTCACAAATCAGCTTCTCTGTGTCTGTCTCACCCAGAACAGTATCCTCTCTCTGCTCTCTGCCCTGAGGTGTGTCAATGTGGGTGTGTGCCTTCAGTTTCTTTTTGGGTGTATTGTCTGTTGGGTGTGTATGTGAAGGAGTGTGTTGACCCGTGTTGATATGCCCGGTGGAGGCATGTTGGGCAGATGCCGACTTTCCATCAGTGGGCGTTTTGCAGCGGGAGGGATACGAGGGCATGAGTGTCATACAATGTACAAATCCGACTCCTCTCTCTTGCCTTTGGCGCAGATTTGTCACGTATAGGATGACGAGGTAAGAGATAGCAGCAACTGGTATGCTTTGGGCACTAGACACACAAAAACACACTCATCTGCTCAGACATCAGGGGGAAAAAACACACACACACTCACACAAGCTAAATGCACCAATAGAAAATGATTGCACACACTACCACACACATACACACTGATACCTGCTCATTTTACATGGTTTTATACTTTGCAGTGTATACTGTACCACGCTTTCAAAGAGTGAGGCATTTTGAGGGTAAAGAGGTATGTGCCTTGATAAAAGAGTGTTTTTTTAAAATGGGTATCATGCTGCTCAGCATATTTTACCATAATCGCTCAGAGCCATAATTTTGACAAAGCATTCCTTGTGAAGTCAGCAATTTGCCATCTCCAGTTTAAATCCACATGATCCAGGTGCATATATGCTACCTGCACGCCTATTTTCAACAGGTTTGCAGTGTTCTTAAGCAGATTAGAAAGCGGGTTTTCTTCTTAGACGGTGATCTTTCAGGCTTTTTGATTGTCTGCTGCAGACTCGCTCCCCTCCACACCTTCATAAGATGTAAAATACTTAATTGCAGCTTTCCCTCAGACGTACAATTACAGCTGACTGCTTTTGGTCTTTTTGCACCCACCAACAAAGGCACGGAATATCACATAAAGTCTCGTCTGTTATTTCAACTTGAATGCGAGCCAAGGAATAAATTAAAATGCGAATAGCCGTGAGATCCTCTGAAATTAACCATGTCTGCTATTTTCTGTTGGCATCATTTAAATTAAAGGAGAAATCTGTAATATATTTTCTGTAATATATTTACTGTAATTTATCATAAAATGACCATGATATGCCATCAGAGATTAAGGAAACATGCTCAGTTGAAATCCTCTCTGACAGTACAGCTGTGGTGTCCACCATTGAAATTTCTATTCAGTTTTAACTGCCCATTTCACTTAAGGTAGAGTTCAAATTAATGCTGAATGTGTCTGTTTATGAGTCGTAAGAGATCATTAATAATCTTTTAGAAGGAGTAGATGTTTAATAATGTTTAAATTGAGCAATATGTTAATGCTCCAACTCCAGAGTGTTTATTTTCAGAGCAGTAGGCTTTTGTTTTCAGTTTAACAGCCTTAACTTTACATTGACAGACAACTGACAGTTATAAACAGCTGATCAGCTTACAGTGTAGGGGGCTCATCATTGAGTGTTATTGTCAAATTAAAATGTCCTGCAGTGCTCCTGCAGCATGCCTGAGCTTTTTCGTGTCTGGGGAGGAAGGGACATTGGGAAACATCTCACTTCAACCATAGATCGTTTATTAAATAGAGATTCAACCTATTTCATATAGAGTCTATGGCTCCAACTTGCTTTTTGGACTGCAGCACTCATTTTTGAATGCAACTGCTACATATTGCTCCTTAATGTCTTGCTGGGAGGACAGATGTGGGAGGTGACATAGTGATCGGATGTAACAAAAGTGACCTACACTCTCTATTTCTCACACACACGCATGTATACATACACACACACAGCACCCACCTCTGTTTCTCACATCACTCTGAAATAGCTCCTTGTTCACCTCTGATGAGAGAAGTGGGGGAGGTAGTGAGAAATGGCAAAAAGAGACAGAGAAATGCGAGAAAGGGTGAGAGTTGACCTTTGGGTCCTGCTGAAGCGAGCTCTGTAAGTGAGGGGGCGGGTGGCTGAACTAAGTGGCTGATTCATTTCCCCAGAGAGACCCCCTTCCCCCCCAAAGCCCATGCACACACAAACACACACCCTTTCCCTTGTGGATGGGTCCAGTGATCCAGGTGCTGGCCTCCGCAGAGATGGCAACATGGCCTCTGTTGACCCAGAGGGAGCCCAGCTGGGGTAAAAGGTCACGGTAGAATCCTCCCACTGTCTGTCCGTGTGTGTTTTTGGTTGTGAAGACCACAGGCAGAGCCCCAGGAAATATGGCTGCCACTGGGCCCTGCCTGACCTCTTGCCATTTTTTCATTTTCTGACAACAGAAGAGGAGCAGGAGAAAGAAGTCTGCGAAGTTCAGTCGAGTTCAGAAGTTTAGGTGGAAATGTGCCTTTAATGCTGCAAGAAATAAGAGGCAGCTAAAACAGTGTCGGTGTCAGTGGAACAGGGGGTCATATAAGGTCTAATAAAGTCAGAGATATTTGCTCATATAAGTGGTATAGTCTTGTTAGTTTGTGGTTTTGAATGTGCTCCCTGTCATTGACTATACCTATCAACAGACCAACATTTACATTTCTTTCCACCCTATCTCTAAATACACTTCTCTATCAACGCTGTGTTTGTTCCAGACAAGGCCTCCAACATTCAGGATCACGCATATGAACTTGGCACGCAAGTGAACTTCCCCGACTCTCCTCCCCCACCCGCCTCCCTTTCCCCTCTCACCTCCTCCCTCCCTGCCTCTCCCCATCCCTGCCTTGTCGGTGTTTCCTTTCAGCTTGATGCTAAGTCAAGCAGCTGTCTTGTTTTGGGTTACGGTGACTGACGCTCAGGTAACAAAAGCTCAACGCTGCCCCGTCAGCACTCTCCCTTCTGTCAGCAGATGCTAGCTGAGGCTACGATACCAACGCAATGTCTGGAACAGACAGCACAGAGGGCTTTATAAATTATAAATGACCACTTTGTGCATGAAATAATGGCTATAAATTAGAAATGCTTACAGAGGAAATAAAAAAACAGCGTCAGGTTTGTATTATAAATGAAGTTTTTGTTCTGTAATCAAGTGTCCAAGCATTTCCGCAAGTTTTCCATCTGCTTTTTCAGAACCAAGTTATTCTCCCAGCAAGTTTTGTTTCTTATTGGGAAAATCAGATTGAATATACAGAAAAAAAGGGTCAGAGCCATTTAGAGTCAATGCCCCCCTGAGTCATAAATCTGTAATAAACATCATGTTTTCTTTAGGTGCCTATTCAAATTTTGTAAGTTTATAGAGTATAAGGGCTTTGAACTTTTTTTTTTGGAACAGATTTGATGCACAGTTGAAACATTTTTGACCATTCGAGAATTGAGAAAAAAACATCCAAAATACCACATTAAGTCATCAAGACTAACACCATATAAAAATGCATGCTGTCATTTGGTATGAAAAGCTTTATTGTCCATGTACCCAGGAAAGCCCTACCTTTTTTTTGAATGCTTCAGGTCTCTAGTTTGTTTGTGAAGTTTCATGATGCTGCGATTATCCTAATAGGACATTTTTTACAGTATTAGAAAATGATCTCCTATGCTCCTGTGTTACGCTGAATTGCCTGGAGTTGACAACATAAAAGGCAAAAGCAAGGCAAAGTTAGAGTCTGCAAGGTTAACCCATTTGTGAATGTCTCTATGTTGGATTTATTTTAAAGAAACTTCAATAATTAAGTGGAATCATGCAGAAGAAGACATTTTTATGTGTTTTATGAAGAAAAAGATGGCATCTGGACGCCAAATTAACAAGTAGCATGGAAAACAAAGCAAGTGAATTCCCCATCTGTAAACTGTAATGGGCCTGCTGAGTGAAGACAGGTTGTATAGAAGTGGTGTTGTGTCGTGAAAGTTGCACAGACATGATATTGACGAGTTTGCAAGCAGGAAACAGACGACAACAAGCACACATGAAGCATCTGCAGACTGAATAATTACAGACTTAACAGACACAAAGATGGTAAAGACTTGTGCGGACACACAAACACACACACACGTACACAGTGAGGACAGCGGGGGTTTTAAGGATAAAGAGGGATAGACTTTACACACTCAAGCTCACCCCCCCTCCACTCTGCGGCGGTTCCAAACAGAGACCCGAAAGATACTCCTCACAAAGATGCTGAGTGACAGGAAGAAAGGGAGAAAAGAGGCTCAAAGAGAAAGACGGAGTGGCACCTAGTAAAGGAAGAGACAGCGTGTCTTTACTACTTCCTGCCGCCTGGCAGCTAAAGCTGAGAGGAAGATCCTCGTCTCCTTCTGCCTCCTTTTAATTATGGCCAATTACAAGGCTAGCACGCCAGGACTTATTACACGGCAACCAAAGAGCCCCCCTTGACTATGTTTGTGGGACTGAGGCGCATATTATGGTGGTTTAGCGTAGCGAAATTTCCAAGGCCCCAGCTCAGAGGGGCCCTTGCAGTTCTCTTTTTGTGGTTTTAATGAGAACTGAAAGCATGAAAATGCAGCAGCAGAAGAAGGCCCCCCACTATAAATGAGCAGCACTCTTCCCTCGTTCACCGCAGGCTCGCTTTCGAGGTAGCAGGGAGACAATGCTCCTACACATGTGTCACTCCTGAATCTATGTTATGGTAGCTGGTAATGTCTTTATCATAATTGTGTATGATGGAGGGGTAAAGGGCCAGTGAGACAAAAGAGCTGAAATGGTGGTCCCAGCGATGTTACATAATAGGAAGAGACTGAGCTGATTTAGGACTTCCATTGTATACAGTATGTTGGAGAGGGAGCATGGATTGTATGTTCTTTGTCTACTTGTACGTCTCTTTGTCTTTCTTTGTGTATTATGTGCTTGTTCAAGGCTAATATAGACATGATATGGATGGGTGATATCATTGGTCTTTGCAGGACATTAATGGACCTGTGATAATGAATTAGAGCTCCGAGTGTCATTACTTCTGCTCTGTGTATATTTTGATTTTACACGACCCCTAGCAGGTAAACGTTGCTGTCCTTTCTTGTGTAACAAACTTCAACAGAAGACATGCAAGTTGTGGGGTCGAACCTTGAACCTTTCAGATTGAAATGTCTTGTGGCGAGTATCTCATAATTGCAATGTCTTGGGTTTGATCCTGACTAGAAGCTTTGTCGCAATTTCCTCTTCTACCAAAAACCAGAGGTGTGGACTCCAGTCACAGGACTTACACTTGATCTGATCAGTGGAATTAACAGGTTAGTTGAGGAACTGTTGTTCAAATGGCATTACTTTTGGTGAAAGACGTAATATAACTTGATTAGAGATCAAAAATCAAAATTTTAGGACTTGGGACTTGAGTGCAAAGATTTAAGACTTTCCTGGGTCTTGCAAAACAATTACTTGGTCCCACGTCTGCTGAAAAAAACCTCTAAATTAAATACAAATTCTAAATAATTATATATCAATAAATGAAAAGGGGTTTATAGCTAATGCAGATTAAATAAGTGTTGGAGATGCATTTCTTGGATAGACTCTCCAACCGGTAGGCCATCTTGGCATAAAGGAACATGGGAAAAGCAAACCTTGTGGCATCTAGATACTAAAGCGCTTCATGCTCTTCTTTAGAAACATACAAGTCCACTTCTTGGCACGCATCATGTGGCACATCCCTCCACTGTTGGCAGGTGTAAATGGGGCTGATTAAGGCCTCTCTTGGCTCTTTTGTGGCTTTGAGTGTTCGGACACCTCCTTGGCATGAGGTGTGAGGGCACGGCTGCTGGCGAGTGCCAAGTTTGTGTGTCGGTGACACGGACTCGACAGAGGAGGGCTTGTCATGTGCCAGCGTGTGACAATACAGCGTGATGTCAGGTGGGTGGTCACTCCATTAAGGCAACGTCATTCCCTCCATTCTGTAAGTTTATAGTGCCTGATGATGTGGTGACTTCACATCATCCATAAACACTGACCTAACTCACAGAGTAGACTTTTCCCCCCTTGTTATGCCCTTAATGTCATGCACCTGCGGATGTCTCATTGATGCTCTTAAGTCTAAAAATGTGGGGTTGAAATTTACAGCAAGTCCTCATAAAGTCATACAAGTACTTGGTTATGTATTGGAAATAAAGAAAACCAGATTAAGAACAGTAAGATGACAATATGTAAAGTGGGTTTATGGGCCTGATCACAACTTTCCGCATGACTTTCTTTTTTTTTCTTCCTTTCCTTCCTTTCCTCCATCTTCTAGCAGCAGGCTGGACTTCAGAATCAGCTTTTAGTGGTGCAGGGAGATGTCAGTGGCACAGCATGCTAAGACAGAGCACCCTCAGATATTAAATCACCTCATCTCCAGCTCACAGGGCTAGTTCTGGGTAGGAAGCGGTTTCTAGACTTTAGAGGGCATTTTGGGCTTCTGATTTATACCCGAGTGCTGCGTAAAACAGATGAATGGCTCACAATAACAGGAGCATTGTTAAATCTCCAACGAATGTGGAGAGAGGAAGGATAGGAGAACTATAGAGAGGGAATAAAACAGGTTAAGGAGACACTGTGGAGATACCCAGTGGAGTGTTGTCAGAGCTGTTATGCTTTTAGTGAGCTTTAGCTCATTTATGTGGTAAAAAAGCAGGATTTGAACTGCATTTGAACCACAGGACTTCATAAAAACATGGTATTTCACCCAGATGGGCATGCTTTTGCAGGACATAGCAGTGAATCTCGAGTGCAATAAGAGATCAGTTTATTTAACGCATGTCAATATGAAGGCATACAGAATATACCAGTCATGTTTACCTATAATTTGTATATTTGGTCGCACAACTATGTACTTGGAAATTGATAGTCTTCCTTGAAAGATACTAACTTACATTAATATCAGAATATAGACCCCATCTGATTAGATTTTTGTTGTTAGACATTTAAATATCACAATTTTCCTCAGTGGGCTTTACAGTCTGTGCAGTGTACATTCCCTGTCGTGTAGACCCTCGAAAAGTAAGGGAAACTCCCCCAAAAAAACCTTTTAACAGGAAGAAAATGGAAGAAACCTGAAGGAGAGCCACAGGAGAGGGATCCCCCTCCCGAGATGGACAGGCGTGCAATAGACATTGTGTGTACAGAAGAGAACAGCAAAATCACATTAGATAAATTTATGAAATACATGCAAAGAATGTGGATCCAGGAGAATGTTAAACCACTTAAGGTGACACCAGTGAGGCCTGAGCAATACAACAAGACAAAGATCAGGTTAATAAACAACTTTTTGGTTTGCTTATAGTTTTGCTAGCTTATCCAAACAGTGATGAGACGACTCGGTGTGAGCCAATGAGAATGCAAGTCAGACACACAACACTCTGTGTGGCACAGGACGTAAGGCACAGCGCCGAGGCGAAATACTCAAGTGGATCCGAGAAGACCAGGGTGTAATCGGGCACAGCTGGTCATGAGAGAGCAAAGGTCAGACTTATCTCAGATCTCGGAGAAGGCTACCAGCGTTACATTATGTAAGACACAAAGTTTTGTTTTGCTGTGAAGTCAGTGCCGATCTTTGTGTCCCGGTCATGTCTTGGTCCAACATTTCTTGCATGGATTTCCGGTTCATTTCTGGTTAGTACATTTCCAGGTCTTCCTTTGGTTCAGGGACAAATCTTTGGACCTGTGACGACCACTAACACAGAGATTAAACAGGAGAAAAAGCAAATAAAACCCCCAGATCACCATCTGTCCGCTATCTGCCCACTCAGAGCACTCCCGTATTTCCTTTTAATTTCTACAATTTATTTTTAGTAAACAATGTTTGTTGTCTCCATGATGACCTTCAGTGTTTTTGTATGAGACTTTCTTAACAAACATGTTGCATATTAGACTTCACCCCCCAGCCCCCCCCCCGGTAGTGTGGAAACTACTCCAACAGGAAGCTCACACCAAACAGTACCAGGGTTCTGACGTCAGTTACACATCACACATCCTCCTCCTGTCACCAAACTTTAGTCACCTCTGCTTCTTTGCTCACTATCACATGAATTCTAATCAGCATTTCATTTTTATAAATTTCTCTTCTGATGTTCTGTCATTCACTGCAGATTTTTTTCTGCTTTCTCTCCTCTACTTGATTGTCTGTCTCTCCCTTCTTTCCTCTTGCCCTCTTTACCACGTAAATACACAGACACACAGACACACACACACATTCCTAGACTGAGCTCATCTAATCGGCATCTTATCAGCCATCTTGTGAGCGTGCCGTTGTTATGACTAGAGTTGTTTCTATTCCCAGAATAGGGCTGACACTGAAATAGAACATTCCCATGTATCCTCACCATGTAGTCGTTCAAACATTCCTCCAAATGCCTCTTTCAGTAAATCATCATCATCATCATCTTCTCGGCTCATCCCTGAGCTCATCCCTCCTGCGATGTTTTCTATCGTAAGCCATAAGATTCTTGTGTGAAAAACAATGAGCCGTGCCAAGATGGGATTCTTATTAGGCCGAGAAACAATGCATTCTTCAGACTTGAGCCTGAGTCATTTTTGTGTGGGATCTGTAAATGTTTAGCTAAATATAAAAGCAGATGTTTTCAAACATTTGCAAGTGTATCACTTGCACTTGCCTAGGTATGAAATTGAGCAGCCTGACAACTTTAGAGGGGGCGTGTAACTGCCTTGTATTATTATTATATAAAGATGATTTTTCTTCTCTTTTATTTAACTACATTTGGAACTATTTTTCTGACCACTTCAAAAGGGGAACAAATAGGGGATCCAGCCTGTGATTTATACGTGGGTTGTACCTAACTAAGAATATTTTCATTTCAGTGCACCACACTAAATTCCTGTATTGGCTCACATGAGCATGTTACCAGTAAGACGTCTTTTGTCATCTGTGATGTGAAAACAGATTTTCACAGGGTCAGCAAATGTTAAAGTGTGAGTTTTATTTTGTTTTTCTCAAGTTTGAATGAAACTAATGGTGTTAAAATTACATTTTTGCGAAAGGAGTCTGGTTAGTTCGGCTGTTTTGTGGTTAAACAAAATATATCTTACACTTTAAAGAAAAGGTCTAACTCTTAAGCAGTCTTTTCCATGTTTGTCACATAAAATAACAATCTGAACCTGTCAGTGGCATAAACAAACAATAATAAACCAAACAAGTGTTACTTGCCCTGTGTTCTCCATGGTGTGTTCAGGCGCAGTGGCTCACAGAGCGTCACCTGCGCTCTGTTCCTAGCACACTTTTCTGCTTTCATCACAGTAAGTTTTGTGGTTTGTGGTGATTTAGAGCCTTGGTTTGTAAAGTTTACAGCCTGTCATGCTGTTAATAAACAAGAGCAGAAACTTGTCCACCAACCACTCGCTTCACCCTCTCTCACCAATTAACCACCAGCGCATCTGGTCACAGGGATTTTTTCAATTAATGGCAGCTAGTACAAAACTATATTGAACTATATTTCCTCTTATTTATAATTGTTTTTTTTTCCCTGTGCATTTTTGCAAGCCTCTGTCTGTTTTATCCTGTTAGTGTAACACACACGGACTCACAAAGGGAGAAAACGACTGCACGAGTAGAAGAAACTCAGTAAACTGAGAGGTCTCCGCTTGATTATTCAAATCTTCGACTTTCAGGGGGCAGCCCTAATTTATACGTTAACCTTGTTGTTAGTGGCAGAGATTTGTATGTCACATTCTCCAGGTCATTATTGTCCATTTACACAGATACAAGTTTTCTTCATCAACTTCTCTGTCCAACATTAGCTCACAGTTGGGTGTTCTTCCACTCCTCCCTATCCCTCCTCTTCTCCTCTTTCAAACCCACCTTTAACATGTGGCCACACACACACACATACGCACACTAATGCTCCCAGCTACTGGTGTGAGAAAAAAACAATGAACTGGAGGTCTGACCATGTTCCCCTCTCCACCCGGTGGAGCCTTTGATGGGGCCAGTGAGTGTCGAGCCTGGAGAGCTGAGAGGGGCTCAGTGGGCGGCAAGCAATCGTTCCTCCCCTACACCCCGTAACTCCATCTTGGGTCATGAGCTAGGGGAGAGGCCGGCACGTGCCACAGGAGCGCCGGAGGCCCCCCCGGCCCCGCTGTTGCTTTTGGACGATGCTGCGGTGCTAGCCTGCTATTGAGCCGGACCCGGTGTCGAGTTCTTCATGGGGCCTCCGAGATGAGACGAGGAGATTTTGTACAGGTGCTGGTGCCTGAACGAGCACGCGCGCACACACACATACACAGGCATGATCTTCAGGAAGATTTGCACAGCTGTGTGAAGGGGACCCCTCCTTTGCCAAATGTAGCAGGAGCCCTCTGTGAAGTGCACTCCAATACACACAGATGAAGAGCGGCTGCTCCTCACCGGCACGCTGCTCACCAGGCAGCACAGGAAAAATAAAGTTCAAGGGCCTGGCTCGCTCCTCTATTACATTAATTACATTTATGTGTTTATTCAACTCGCACTTAAAAGGAGTCTCCTGATAGATCTTGCTCATTTGCTTTTTTTCCCTTCTCTGTCACGGTTTAGAATGATATTTGATTACTTCTGTGTAGTTCTTTGGTGATCAAAACTGCATGTTTGTATCTGTGTCAGTATTTCTTTATTCATGCATATGTATAATTACCTGTGATGTGTGACAGCTTGTGAAGACAGGTAATCAGCTCACAACACACGGAGTAAGTGGAAATTTCCTGCCCGTTTTTTAAACGGATCTCGATCTGGGAAATGATTCGTCATCGAGTGCTGCAGCTGCACGCCTCACTGCCACTCACTGGGCAGAGCAGCAGCGACACTGGAACATCTGTCTCTGTTTCTGTCTGTTTCTCTCTCTTTCACACTCTTCCAGTCCTCTCTCTTCTCTCTGTTTCTTCGTCTGTTTTCTCTGACTTTCACTGTTTTTTTCCATTTTCTCTCTGTGCTCACTATTTACTCCGTCAAGTCTTTAAACCCACCAGAATGTTGCTGCACTTCTCTGAGAATCCTCGCTTAAAAACACAGCTATGTTGTGTGTTGTTAACACACAACAGTTGTGTGGCCGTAGATGGTGTTTTTGGCAACTTACATGAGAAAAAATGCTGAATTTATATGTGGAAAAGTCATGACCTGATTTTCATCAAACTTCCCTCTGGAAAACAGCGCCCATCTCCAGCAGTGAGAGCAGGGGAGGTCCTGCTGTTGGGCACTACATGGTCTCTAGAGGGTTAATTCTTCACCTCTCTGACTTTTCTTCATTGTTTTTAGTTCAATGACATTATTGAACAAAAGACAAAGTGTTGCCAAAGTGAATGTCAAATGTAGACAATCCTTCCATTGTTCTTATTAATTTTCAATTCAAAGAGGCTTTTTTGGCATGATCATAAAAAAATACAGTATTGCCAGAGCACATTCAGAATACAAAATGCACAAATAAAACACAGGCAATAAGCAATAAAACATAATGTTACAGTAATATTAAAGTGCAAGCAGGAACAGGAAACTGAACATAACTGATGGGTATCAAGCAACAATAAAATAATAACAGTAATAACGTTAACAATAAATCACACATGTGCGTGTGCGTGTGCGTGTGCGTGTGCGTGTGCGTGTGCGTGTGCGTGTGTGTGTGTGTGTGTGTAGAGAGGGTGGCGGTTGTCACTCACTGTTCCTCCAAGTGTGGCAGTTAAAGACAGGATTGGTAGTTTGTTTAAATTGTTTATGTGGTTGAATTCAGGTTGTTTTTGTTCAGATTTGGTGAACTATTTGGTTCAGACAGGCTGGAGTTTTGTACATTGTCACTGTCAGAAAATATTTTTATTATATTATAATGCTTATGACTTTTTACTATGAGCCAATAGAAGTAAAACAGGTCAGTTTAGCTTCATACTGATTCTTAATGTTAAAATACACTTTGCTTCCAGCAGTCTTTGTAGTGGACAGACTGTTAAATCAAACTCCATTCTTAAAGCGGGCGTTTTAAGGTAGGGACATATTTTCTTACAGTAAAAACTTATTTAAAGACTCTTTTTGGATTCACTTCAATCTACAGGCACAATCTGCACTTTACTCAGTAACATTGTTAACTAAACTTGTGATGAAGTGTTTGCCACAGACGTACACAACACTGTCCTGGGATTGCAGAGCTTGTTTTGTAGGGAGAGACCTAAACAAAACCTTCAAAAAAATCAATAAATAAACAATAAATAAGTGCATTGCAATAGATTTGATTTGTATGTTTTAATATATAAAGAACGTGTTCATATGCATGTGTGGATATATTCTTTTTCTAAGCATTTTTTGTACAAACATTCATGTTTTTAAAGCAGTAAATCAAAATCTTCCACAAAAAATGTTCATGGAAAACATTCTCTATAGTGGTCTTTCTGTCCTCACCCTTGACACATACCCAAGCACCCTCTCATCCACAAATATGAAGAAATCAAAACCACAACACAAATATCATGCCGCCCTCGACACACACACACACTCTGTCTTTGCGTCTTTGCCATTCACCACTCTGTGCACCCTCCCCTCCCTCCTGTCAGCCCACTCCAGATGTGCGAGGACAGAGTGAGCCCAGTCATATTCAGTCAGTCAGTCACTTTCTCCCCAGAGTGAAAGTGAAACACCACCTGTGCGTCTGTCTGCATGCGTTTCAATAGCCAGAGCTATAACCCTCCACCTCACCGCAGGCCAGCCAGAGAGCCTCGCTGATGGCTTCTCAAGCTGGAGGACAGTGATATAATGTAGAGAGACACTTTGTTCACCATCGAGTTACAAAATTCTTCTTTTCTCAAAACTAAAGACAGAATATAGTAGTGCAATGAGATCATCTAAGCCTGTTTTTGATACAAATCAACTTGTTTTATGAGTCTCATGAGTTTTCTGCAATCAATAATAATAATTTGCCGTATCCTCTCAAGATACTGACACTCATTTCCGCACTATTACTGAAAAATAGAGAAGAAGAAAAAAGATTCATACTGGATGAAATCATTTTATGCACTGGCCGATTTGGTTGGACTTCCAGGATCTCATAATAAAAAGAAATTATATGGTATGACAGGGGTTGTTTGCAGTGCATGTCTTTCTCAGCTTTAGAGTGATTTGTTGTAACTAAAAACAGCATAATTAAAACAACTCCCGCCAACTTGAACTCTCTGCCAACGAAAGGCGTCTGATTCAGCCACCACAACAGGATCTTAGGTCACTAGCTAGACTCTTAAAGACTTAGACTTAAATGAAAATAAAATAAAAGCATCCTCTGCCCTCTATGCATTGCCTCTTGCACTGCCTGTAGACACCGATGTCCTGTCAGACTTTAACTGACTAGATCCTTCCTTGTGCTGCTACATGAAACTGTAAAAACTGCAAATTGTAAATGTGCCTAAATTTGTAACAACTGTACAACTGTTTTTAAAAGTAATTGGGTATTTCATGCGGAATTTATTTAAGGAATGTTGAAAAAGAGAAGATTATGAATGAAAAGAAACATGAGAAATTGGGCTAAAAGAGTAGTGTGATGGTTAAATGAACAGTGTGTAGGATTTAATGACATCTGGAGGTAAGCAGATTGCAAACGCCTCATTCTCTCTATGCAAGCATGTAGGAGAACCTATGGTGGCCCCAAACTCACTTGAAAAAAAAAAGAAAGGTCTTCTATAGAGTGTCTAGTGTGTGGTTTGTCCATTCTGGACCATTCTAGAAACATGATGGTGCAACATGGAGACCTCCATGGAAGAGAACCCATGCCCTCTGTAGATATAAATGTCTCATTCTAAGGTAATGAAAACACAATGAATCTTATTTTCAGGTGATTATATCCTAATGAAAACACTCTTCTATTATTCTAAAGAAAGACAAAGACACTGAAACTAAAAAATAATCTGAGAGTGAGGAGTTTCAGTGAAGAGAAAAAGAAGTCCACCTACAAACACAGAGGTGAGAAGGAAATGGAAAGAAAAAAACCCCAGCACACTCCTGCTGCAGTCCCTCCCTCTTCCCCTCTATACTCGGCTCTTGCAGGCCCCAGCAGAGTGGTGATCCAACACCGTGCTTTATAGCCCGGAGGGACCGGGCCTAAATCTGATACTGGGCCTCTTAACACACACATAAAGTCAGCACATCCCCTCAGCCTGCTGAAAACAGTCCATATTCCTTCACCTTTACGACAACAGTGACATTATCTGTGTGCCATTTGGACGTGGCTATCCCTGAGTCTGTTACTCAGAGTATGTATGTAATGTGAAGAATATTTTAATAAGTCAGACATAACCAAGAAAGATGATGATGTAAAGTACAGCGCTGCATGTGGTGAGAAAGAGCTGGTATCCCACTCTTCAGTCCAGTACTTTGGAGGCCTTGCACAGGAGAATGTCATCCCTGGAGCTCTGTGCATTCACTTCCAGGCTGTGTTCAACAATACCAGCAACAGCAAGGTATCAAATAAAACATTTTTATGTGACTTTGAGGCAAAGGATCACAGAAATATATGGTAAACACTGCAGGGTACCTGTTACCAGTCTGTGTCACATCTTTTTTTTTTTTTTTTTTTTTGGCAGAGCATGTACTGCATTAGTTCTGTCATCTCAAGCCTGAGGCTTGTTGCTTGCATGTGTCATTTTGAGATTGAAATTTAATACATGTAATACTCTGCTCTGATTTGGCAGTTATTTTCACCTGCACTGGAGCACAGCAATATACAGTAGTTAATTTCCCAAGCAATATATTTCCATGCATCATTTTACCTATTCAAGTCTCAGCTGTGTTCTTCAGTTTCACAGGGTAATCAGAGGCATGATTGGTCTGCTTCAGCTTGTCTCTCCCACATGTCAGAGGACATAAGCTTGAACTTTTCTCAGCTTTTTTTTTTAGGTTGCACCACTGGGCAACTTTTGAGTCTTGGATGACTGTGGCGGTGCCAGAATGTTATTCAGAGGTTTAATTCACAATGAATGACAGCCTGTTGCGCCGCTGTATGTTTGAACGAGGGTTAGACTTTGACCGGGTGGTCCAGGGATTCATTTCTTTCGCCTTCAGGCCAACATCTACCACACTGCAGTAATGATTTTTTGTTCTTTTTTTTTTTTGCAGAGGCTAAACAGTTATTCCTTTTCAGTCAGTTACACGCTCAAATGACACCTGACTTAATGAAAGAGTACTCAGCAGAGAACTGTCTTAGGTTAAAGATTAATACTTATGTTAGTGTTTAGGTGTTTAGCTTCTAAAGTGTCTGAACTTAAAGGGATAGTTCAGATTATTTGAAGCGTGGTTATATGAGATATTATTGACAGTCAATTTATTACCGAGAGTAGATGCTGGTCAACATGCCCCCAGTTTGGAGAAGCAGAGAGGAGTACGTGCATGGAAGCTAAGAAATGAACTGCAGTGGATGGGGTCAGCAACAAAAAGCGTTTATGCCACTTAAAAAACGGCCCATTTAAAACTATTAGTGTCAGTTTAAGTGTATACTGTACTTAGAATATTTCCACCACTTCACCTTGATGTCTGACAGCCTTTTCTAACAGGAAACCGCCATTATATGAGCCAGGTATCACTCTCCCTCACTCAACTAAACTCTTTTTGCAAAAAGTGATTTTTATCTTGCATAACATGGGAGTTGCTGGTCCATTGCTGCCTCAGAAAAGGCTCTCTGACAGCCAGGGAAGTGGTGAAAATATTCTAAATATAATGTACACTTAAACTGCTGACCCTGTCCACAGCAGCACGTTGCTTATCTTCTTAGACTGTGACTTCAAATGACTGCTAAATGTAAGACGATCAGCTTTGTGATGGGATAAATATATTTTGGTTTTGGAAGGGTAAAACGGTTTCGTAAGCCTCCCCTGAAGAGATTCTTCCCCCTGAAATTCAGAAGATGACTTTGACCTTGACAATTAAACACCCAGAGCGATAGCCTTAAAAGATATTTTCCATGGCAGAATTATCTCCATATTTTGGATAAGTGTCATACCTCCAGTAATGACCCAAAATAAACAGTTTTCTCCTTATCACTGCCTTGCAAATGTTCAGTGTTATCATGTTAGGGAGGATGCTGCAGTCGGAGTGATTTCTCTGACTTGCAGTTGTGTAAAAACTGTGTGATTACTGCTTTAGCTCCAAGCCGTCGGTGTCAGCCCCCTGGAAGGACCATTTTGTTGCCGCTTCCATTGCATAGTATCACAGGCAGAGGAAAAGGTTGTAGCGGATGGTGGGTGGAGTGATCAGAAATATAATCAATGAGTAACCGCAACCGGTTGCAGGCTTAAAGCATGTCATCAACTATCACTCCATCACTGCTCTCCGTGGACCCTCTCTACTGAGCTAACTTAATAACTCCACAACAAATCTCAGAGTTTGCGGCCACAAAGCCCAGGTCAAGAGGCCAGCGAGACAAACAAACCCTTGTCTGTCTTTCTGTTTGGACAAGGATTTGTTCCGGAAAAGCCTTCACTCTGTCTTCCTTCCTGAGGTGTTTATTTGCACTTGGGCTCCCACCAGCACCTCAGCTGTTTACAGTGTTTGTTTGAATCGTTTCTTTTTTATTTTCCAAAAAAAGAAATTTGTTTTGACAAAGCTGGTTTGTTTCTCGACCTATAAATATTTCTAGACTGGCAGCCGGATAGACATCCTTCCCATCATCGGAGGTCAACCAATTAGCTAAAGGAAGCCATCGGTCCAGAGGCTGTTTTTATTTGCATCATAGCCATGTTTCTTTTGCTAATAGCTGTGGTTTCATGTGTGACCTCACTGGGCTGAAGAAGTGTAAAAATATTACAGCCACTTATATTTTCCATGTAACAGACTGGTCTACGCATTAATTCCTCTCTGCTTATTCTTCTTGTGTGGGAGGTCAATTTAAAAATTTTTGAGCCTTCAGAAATTCAAAACCTAGTCCATAATCTTAATTTAATGAAAAAAACACCATCCACCTCTGTCCTTGGCTTTTATTTATGCAGTTATATTTCTTACAGTGATATAACTGAATCTAAAAGTAGTTTCATTATTGATTACTTAGTTATTTTTCAGATAAATTGATTAAAACATTAATCTTTAAAATAAAAAAAATTGAAATACATGCATCATAAGTTCTTAAAGGTACAGTGTGTATGTGTGTGGAGATTTATTGGCAGAATGTGACAGAAACTGATTATAATATCTGTAAGTAAGTTTCCATTAGTGTTAAATCACCTGAAAATAACAATTGTTGTGTATTTGTTACCTTGGAATGAGCTTTTTCCATCTGCAGAGGGTGCACGTCCTCTTCAGTGGAGACTGAAATGTTGCATCGCCATGTTTTGATGGTAGCCTAGAATACACAAACGCTGGCCCTGGCCCGACTCTGGCTCTAGATACATTTTTCATGAGTTTTGTGTCCACCATAGATTCTCCTACACACTTGCAAAGGTGAAACAAAGTGTTAATCGTCTTACACTCTGGTCCTTTAATGACCAATCTGACGCCAAACAATTTTGTCTAAAAACCCAATGAGAGAAGCAAAAAAGCAGCTAAAAACAGCAAATGTGTCACTGGGCAAAAGCAATAACCTTTAAACATAATGTAATTCAAGTGGTCTGAGAGAGAAGCAGATGTCTGCTCCTCTTATTGGCTCTGTTTTCAGGCTTTGAGAAGTGCAGCCCAGTTGATTGTTGAGCCTCATGGCCAAAATGTTGATAGTTTGACTACCTGAGAGTGAGACTCAATAATCAACTTTCTCATAATTTATTACTGCACCTTTTATAAATCACTGAGTTAATAAATCAGTGCTGAGATGTTTTTTTAAATTAATTTTTGAATGACTTACCAATTAAAAGGGTTTTTTCAGCACTATACTGTGGCAATTCTGCTTTTACACAGACACTGTTTGCATGCAGTATTTGTTATCCAGGCCTTTAAAAAGTTTAATGTCATAATCATGAAAGTCCCCTGGATAAGAGCCTGTGTAATTCCCTAAAATGAAAATGCAAATGAAAGACAGGCTCTGTTGTTACATGGATGAGATTATTTCCTACTAATTAGAGTGACTCATCTCTGCCTGAATCAGCAGCTCTGCAGTTGAGCTCCTCACAGACTAAAAGCTTAGCTGGAAACACCGTCCTCTTTCCTTTGTTCTCCGTTCCTCATAAATGATTAAGCTTCTGTCGAAAATTAATCCATTTATTCCTTAGTTGGGATAGTTTGGATTGTTTGATGTGAGGTTGTATGAGGAACTTCTCGATAGACAGTGTATTCGCTACAGTAGATGCTGGTTGGCACGCCCCAGGGAGGGACACCAGCATGAAAGCTAAGCATTGACCTGCTGTGGACAGGGTCAGCAACAAATAGTATTTTACCAACTTAAAAAAAAAACAATCAAGCAGCCTTTTCTGATGGGGAACCAATAGCAAACAATAAACAAATCGCACTCTCTCCGAACCAACCAAACTCCATGGGCTAAATCAGTCATTTTAACTCACAGAATGTGGGAGTTGCAGGTCTACCGCTGCCTCAATCTGTTAGTTTATTTGAGTCATTGTGTGACTCTGGCGAATCTGAAATATCCTTCAGAGTCACACAATAACACAAATAAAGTTAAACTGAAGCAACAGTAGATCTGCAACTCCTGTGTTCTTCAAGTTAAAATTACTGATTTCATCAGTGGAGTTTGGTTGGTTTGGAGATATATTTGGCTTATTTAATTGCTGTTTCCCATCAGAAAATGCTTTCTGATGGCAAAGTAAAGCTGTGAAAACATTATAGATCTAGTGTACATTTAAACTGATATTAATTTTTTTTAGGTGGACCTTTTTTGAGTGTCCACAGCAGTTCATTAGTTAGCTTCAGTGCTGGTGCCCCTCTCAGCTTCTCCAAAATGGGGGCATTCCAACTGCCACACCGCAGCTATTACACTGCCATAGCGTAGCTAATACACTGTCTATCGATAAGTACCTCATACAAACCCACTTCAAATAAAGATTGTATGATGTTTTGCAGTGATGGAAGACCATTGGTTTGACATTTTAGCTGAACTCCCCAAATTTAAATGCAGATTGTACTGCGATTAAGTTCTTTGTAAATGTTTTTAATTCTGGGCAGAAGTTTAGCTCAGTTGGTAGAGCGTCTGACCCATGTATGGAGGCTGTTAATCCTCTGCAGCGGCTGCTGGTTTGATTCCTGCCTTCGGTCCTTTGCTGCGTGTCATTCCCTCTCTCTCTGCCCCCCTTCCTGTCCACTCTTCACCTGCACTGTCAAATAAAGGCACAAAATGGCCAAAAAAAAAAAAAAAAAAAACTTAAAAAAAAAAAAGTTTTTAATTCTGATTCATACTTTGATTGACTCAGAAAGAGACTGAAAGCACTCTTGTCCTCTGCGTGCACATCCGCCAACAAAACTTGTCTTGTAGCATCCTCCAAGGTGCATTGTTGACGATTCAGCAGTGCGCTGGGAGGAGTGGTCCGGATGTTGGGGGTTGGCTACAGAGAGGTTAATCAGGATCAGAGCTCAGACCCTCCGGCCTTGTTCAGAACCAGCAAAGCATACAGCTCTGTGTTTTCACAATACACCCTCGCTGCCATTAGTGCTGTGTCACCACACAAGGCCTTGTATATGTGTGTGTGACAGTATGTGTGTGTGAGTGGAAAGAGTTATGAGTTTCAGGAATCAGGAACCTCCATACACACACTTACGTATTTACACCAACGTATTTACGTATTGAGTCACATGAATTCACCCACACACACGTTCGGGGGCAGTGAGTCTTGTCAGCCACTTCTGACTCAGAGTGTATTTTGAGGAAGCAGGGGCCAGTGGACCCCTGCTTACTCATGCCTGGAAGTGACAAAACATAACTGGCCCACTCCGACTTACACTAAAATGCCATTATGTGACCAGTATTGTTCACTTGCTCCCCCTCTTGTGACTTTTTGCCCTTCTCCTAAAATAAGTATTCAGCTAAGACCCCTTAACAATCATGTATGGAAAATTAAAATGAACTATATCACAAAACCTTCATATTGCTACTATATAAAACATACTTATGCACATGTGGTGACAAGACTACATGTTGGGGGTTCCCTAGAACAGGGCTCACCAGACATTGTCAGATGTTGAGGTTCCAAGTAGAGCTCTTCATGGGCCTAAAAGTCCTAGCCCTAACCTGGCCCCAGACTGGCAAAGTCAGCCATTTTTCTGCCTGAGACGCGCACTGTCTCTGAGATGCACACATTCTCTAATACAAGTGATGCAACATGATCCAGTAGGAAGTAAGTAAATAACGATTCATAGTCCACCTTTCTTTACACTGCACACGACCGGTTGTCTCGTTGTTTTTAGTGGAAATCTGATCAAAACTTCCAAAATGCAGCTTTGCCTGAAGCATTAGGAACTTTTAGGAACTCCCCATGCTCTAATTTCTCTTCTGATCTTCTATAGGTGTGTATACTGTATATGTACTGTATATATGTGTACTTGCTGCTGCTCCATTTCCCAATCGAAGCTGCCAATTAGCAAATCATCTGGATGCTTTTATTGTGAAGCAGCCACAGAAAATGAATTGCATTTGCCACCAAGGTTGGCAGAACGTTATTGTTCACTGTACTTTGGTTTAGACAACAAAATGTGGACGTTTGCAATACTTTTTCTTTCTGCCAAGCAGTTTATAATATGTCAGGGAAGAATGGTAAAGATGAAACAACCATACAATGGAGTTTGGGTGACATGCTGAATTTGCATTTTGTAAGAACCAGCATACATCAAACAAGTAAACATCACTCATGCTGTGCGTGCCTCACACAATCTGATAGCGGTCGGTTCATGGCATAGCACAGTGTGGGCGTCGCAACCCTGTGGAAAAAGGCTATGATTGACCTGTTGCCAGAGGTTTGCTCCTTTTTTCATATATTGTAGCCACTCATTTTGGAAGTTGTGTACTTTAAGCTGGTTTTGGAGAAGGTGAGGGTCCTTCATTTTGTACTGCGCCTTTAAGGGTAGAATACATAGGATTTGTTGGTTCCGAAAACAGGAAAATAGACACACACACACACACACACACACACACACACACACACACACATATACATATATTCAAAGAAATAGGAGTCATTATTGTGTATTTTTCTGAGCAGTAGTGTGATCATTGTTTGGGAAGGGTTGGTGATGTGCTCTAACAAAACTAATTTTAGGCCTTTTTTCCTGAGTTTACAAAAAAGCCGTGCAGACTCAACAAAAGCATTGCGAGATGGGTCTGATGTAGCAAAGATCACAGCGGAATACATCGGCCTCGCGCTGCTGCTTCTGTCTGAGTCATGTTGCCTGGGGCGGCATGATAATGTGACCTCAAGTGGCGTGATGTGTGACACCGAGCTATTCCCTCTATTATAAACCACAATCTGTGAAGAGGAGTGGCATTCAGCCACCATTGCCCAACTTGGGTGGCTTCCCCTCCCTTCTCATCGCATGCGCTCACCCGGGAGAAAATTGCACAACATCGAATTAACCAAGTCGTCTTTTTTTCCACTCTAAGTGATGAACGCTCAGCCATACATGTGGAAGGTTAATTTTCCTCTTACTCTTTTCCTTGCATTTGCCCACAAACCCCTTTTTTCTCTGTTTACTGAACCTAAAATAGACTCAGTTGGGGGGAGAGAGGTATAACTCATGGCACACTCACTGTATATTTCCAGCATGTCCTGTAGTAACCGTGGCAGCAGCAGCAGCAGAACATGTCTCTTCATGTCTTTGACAGTGGGCACAGTGTGCCCGTGTGGTGGGGTTGTTAAAAATAGAAAGAGTTAACTCAGCAGAGCACTTGAAAAGATTTAGCTACCTGCAGACATTTCCTGAACAGGGCCACATTTCCTCCCTCCCGTCTTCTAGATCAACAGTCATCTAAATGAGGACTGTGATCTGTCCTGACTGCTTCGTTTGAGGGGGGCGAGAGACAGTAACAGAGGAGATCGTGAGAGATGGAGAAGCAAGGAAACCAGAGAGAAAGAGAGCAGGGCAGGGGGTTGTGTTTGATGAAAGCCTGGCTCTCTGTTTACTACAAGCTAAAAATACTACCCAGCCTGGTTTGCAGCAGGCATGAGGAGGAGGAGGAGGAGGAGGAGAAGGAGGAGGAGGAGAAGGAGGAGGAGGAGGGCTGTGTGTACATATGTGCGTCTGTCGCCCCAAACCCAACAGCTGGAGGCTAGAAGGCTGAGTGAGGGTTCCACGTCGCTGTGGGGGGAACAACAGGTGGACGAGAAGACGTGTGGTTCAGTGTTTGTACTGTACATATGTCTGAGTGCGTGTGTGTTGGCTTATAGAAGCAATATGTAACAGTTACGGGTCCAAAAATGAGTAAAACAGTCCATATGGTGAGTTGGAGCCATAGACAGAATATTAAATAGATTGAAATCGTTTTTAATATATAGTAATGGTAGAAGCAAGTTTCCCCCATCCCCTCCTCTCCAGACTTAAAGCAGGCTGCAGGAACATTGTCTGTCAATGTAAAGCCAAGCCTGTTATCCTGAAAACAAAAGCCCACTGCTCTGAAAATAAACACTCTGGAGTTTGAGACTGTATGCTTTCTGCCTGCCTGACTCCATGAACATATTGCTCAATTTAACTGTTATAAACATCTACTCCTGTTATGACTCATAAACAAACACTAACTCATTTGGCGAACATTCAGGTATCGCAATTGCGGTAATATTCTCTCAATAAAAGGATTCATTTTCCTTCACATGCTTAATATGAAACAATATATGTGGTCACCCTTTCAGGGATATATTTCCTCTGCTTTTTGGAAACAAACTAAAAGCTGCTGATTTCACATTACTAACTAAATCTATTACTCTGGCTTCAACACTCAGCACTGACCAGCTACAGGAGCCTCAAAGGGTCAAAACTCAAACTCAGAATTCACTGTTTAAAAGTCCAGATGCATTTGGGAAGGATTTTAATTAAAAGGCTCTTTGTGCTATGTGCTTTTTAGGAACATTTGATTTATTATTTTCTTATGGCACCAGCATGAAAAGCAGGAACAGCTAAAGTTTAAAGTTAAATATTGTATACCTTTATTTGCAGTATAGCAATCACACTGCTGAAATAAAACTCAGACTGACGTGATGTGAAAAAGTAAACAAAAACCATGATAAATCATAATATTGGATTACAACACATGTAGAATTGCAGTTATTGAATTGGGGGAGAAGTGTATTATCCCAGCCATTATGTCAAGCCCTACTTTTAACAACATCTGTCAGCACCCCTCCACAAGAGTCTCACAGGAAGACACATAAAAGTTGCATGAATTCATGACTGTTCAAATCAGAATAGCAGAAAATCAGATTTGGGCCACTTTGCCTGCAGTGTGAACGCAGCCTTAGAGCCTGTGTCTCTGGCTAAACCCGAGCCTGAATTGTCTTATTCATGCTCTCTAATCTATTTAAATCTGAACTGAGGCAGTGCTATGAATCAAAATTAATGACTGTGTTGTTGATGCTGATGTTAAAGCTCTGGTATGAGTACTGTATTGGCCATTCAGCGGCAGTTTGCTCAGTAGTCCTCTATTTTTAAGCGTGTGTGTGTTTGTGTGTGTGTGGGGGGGTGTAGCATGTGTGTCTTTCCCCACTACTCGCTTTTACCCTGATGACAAGAGGCAATTGGCCTTCTCAAATGACAGTGACTAGGTACTGTGAAGCTGATTGTACCCAGGCAGCTGTGCATCTCTCTCCCTCAGTCACCCTCCTCCATAAAGCTAAAATGAAAGTAGTTACTGATTCTGTGATTAAATACCTTCCTGTTTGTGCAGGGACCATCAGATAAGGGCTACCACGTAGGGAATGCAAGGGCTACAAACAAGGTAAAGTCGGCAGCCAGCACACTTCCCTGGGTCATTATTGGCATACCTGAGATGCTGAAAACACACCGGATGGCTGCACTGAAATGGGAAATTGCATGTGGACGGCAACAAGAGAACAGCAGTGAATGAGTCACCAGATGAACCGTGAGGATTTTATTGTTTTTATGGTATTTTATAGTTGATAAGTTTCCTCCCTACGACCATTCTGATGGTGTTTAAAGGGCAGCTCCATCTGTTTTCTTTTCCAGGTTTTTCAAATGGAAACTCCCACTCAGCCTGTAGCAAAAAGCAGTGACGTAGGTTAGAGCATTGATGCCCTGCCCTCCTCCACCTCAAGGGTGCAGTAAATGATTCTGGAGAAAGATAGTTGACTGTTGAGTCGCATTTCCAGGTACTTGGGTTGAGCCACCAGCCCAAAGCATTGGTATTTCATGACCTGGGAATGAGACTTGACGATCAACAATCTTTCTCCAGAATTGCTTATTGCACCTTCAGTCTAGGCAGTTTATATGAGGCAACTTCATCGTGCAGAAACCTACATCAGGTTGCGTGGGAAGACAGTTTTAGAAGGGCTATTTCAACCAATATTTGATTGTTCAGATCTGATTGCATAAGGAAAACTACTAGGAAGCTCCAGAATGATATGAAAACCTTATATGAAAACAAAAAGAAGCCGACCCCCCTTTAAAGGTTCCCAGTGAAACAAACAACGGAGCTAGTTTTCTATGAGTGGGTCCCTTTTGTGTTCTACAAGAGATGTGCGACAGACAGTCCAGCCAATGGTTTCACACTATTTTACTTCTTCTCAGAGTCATATCAAATCTCACATCTCATGCACCTCTTCCTGGAATCAGTGGAAGTTACTCTTTCCAGTGACAGCAGTATCTTCAGTGTTCATCATGATGAACATCAATTAGTCCAGTAAGAAACGCTAGAAAAAATGCTCATAATTATCATCTTCTGCAATTGCTCTAGAACAGGAATCACTACTGGCTAATGCAGCTTGACTTTTCATGGTGCAGACTTGTGAAAATGGAAAGCGATACAAGCTAAAAAACAGGGCTCGGCTAACTGTGATGTTTTTTTTTTTATTGTTTCGGTTTTACAGTGTTCTCCTGATTTGATCCATTTTTAAAACAATTTCAGTACTCCTACACATTCAAACACAGTGGCAGCTTTAAGGCGAGTTAGTGAACAGAGGATATTGGGCCACAGTGACTGGCCAAATGAGTGGAATAGTTTCATCTGGCCTTATCAGTTTCATGTCTTGTTTTGTCTGCCGAGCCTGGCAGGCCCAGTGTTGGTCTTCAGGAAAGAATGTAGGGTCATCAGGCAGAGCTGATGGAGTTATTATGAAATTTGGCTCTGGAATAACACCAGACATCCCTGTCCACTGTAAATGGGAAATAGTTGGCCCAGCTCTCATTCCAGCAGCATTTGGTAATGCCACAAGGAAGCTGTTTCATTCACATTTTCTAACGCTCCGCTCTTTGTAATTTATCGGTAAATGAGCACACTGCTGAGAGCTCCCTAGACCCGGTGACCTCTCCGCAGTTTCCCCGGACGCTCTGACCAATCTCGTGCCTCTAAACTCTCTCACCGGCCAACCGGGCGTCTCCGGTCTGCCTAATCATCCTCCTCTGCTTCCCTCCAACATTTGCAGACGGCATCAAAACATCACTCCTCAAAAAACCAAACAAACGTCTGCAGTGAGCGAGGCTCCCAGCTAACACTGCTTCTCATGTCTACATCTTTGATGAGGAAAAACGGCACCATAACAAAAACAAGAGGCTGAGTGGGACGGGGAAAGATGCTATATTTGGAAACAGACGAGTGGGCGACAAGATGTCTCTTCTCTTTCTTGTTCTGTCTCTCGCAGCTTTACTATGCCGTCTCCTCCTCTGCTGCTGTGTGAATGTGTGTGTGTGAGGCCAGCTGTGGTCATATAGTATAATAAGGCTCTCTATACCAAATAATGTTGGTTAAAAGGGGAAAGGGGGTTGGTTGGGGTCAGGCTGACTCCTGCGCCCAGGGATCAGCTGGCACGCCGTCGGGGCCGTGGCACCAGGCACAGGGCCACTGTCTGGGCAGGACAGACAGCTGGCGGGGGGTGGTGCACGGGGGATTCTCCCTGTCTGGGATACACACACACACACACACATCATCTTTAATGCCTTCCACTGTACCCAGACAACTCTTGTTTACATCGAGTGTGTTGTATCGTGTCTCTCTCATGTCTAAGTAGCTCTGTGGTTTACAGTTTGGATCATTTTTCGGAAAATTATATGAGTAATACCTGAGTGGGTAGTTCTTGCTGTAGACACTACTGATACTGCATGTTTTATTTATTCAGGCTGCTTCTCAACATAGAGCTTAAACATACCGTTATTTCTGATTATAAAGACTTTAAATATTTTTGGATATTAAACAGCGTAATTTAGAAAATACTGGGAATCTATCTTTGTAAAATGATTGATTGCACTAAATCCAGTAACTAACTAAAAGGCCCCCCAGAGAGTGCAGATCTCCACCAAGGCCAAATGCCCTATCTTGCAGTGTTTAGTGAAAAATGTGAAAAATTATTTGTGTATCTGTTGAGTTATTCCTTTCCACTCCAAAGTTAAATGGCTTCTTCCTTGGTGCATGCTACACCCTTTCATCAAGGTTTCAAACAATCGATCCACTAGTTTTTTTCATAATCGTGCTGATAGACAGTGAGACGAAGAAATGGCAACAAAAATATAACACCCTTGGAGAAAGCGATACTTGCTGTTTTATTAGTTGAGTCATCAACTATTACATTGAAAGAAATTTGTTCTTCTCAAATGTGAGGATTTGGTGTGAAAATCAATGGGTTTTGAACTTGAAACAAGAGATTTAACAGCCTGTACACTCCAGAAAAATATGCATGTAGGTCAACTGTGCAAGCAGCTTAATCTGACTCATATTTGGAGGTAACCTCTAGTGAGCGTAGTAAGTGTGATAGGAGAAGTATAGAGAGTGAAAAAGTCTGCATATGGAGGAGGTTACTTAAGTTTCGTTATGTGCATCACATAGTTGTTTTATCTCCTAACACATTTTATTTCTAAAACTACCCAAGTAGTTTTCATGGCTCACCAAACTGTGACTGTTTATTTAAGTTATTATTTGGGCCTTTTATACCTTTATTTGATAGGAAAACTGAAGTTAGACAAAATTGAACCCATGGCCCCTGCAGAGGACCAACTGAGCTACCAGGGTTTCCCAACAGTTTTTACACGTGTGTAATATCTTGTGACTTACGTAACATAGTTGAGGTCATGGACGTATAAACGAGAGGTTTAAGTCTGCTAAGCCTGTCACTCCTCATACTCTCCACTGATAATATACGTTGTTTTGGGAGTAATTGGAAATTGACCTAATCTGTCATGTAGGTATGAGGATGAGTTTGGTTATTAAGGCCTCAGTTTATGCTCACAAAACTTGTCATTTTCCTCTTGTTACTAAATAAAAATTTGTAGAAATGTCATAATTCATAATGAAAATTATTACTGACTGCAGTGCTGCTATATTTATATATACCGTATGTAAGTGTCCTTAGAAAAGAGAACCGTCTGTGTTGTTGAGGAAAATTATTTCCTGTGCGGAAGCCACGATGCCATTAGTATCCATTTCAATAGTGGCCCTGAACCTAGACCAAAGTGCTGGCACGCCCCTTGTCATTTATAATATCAGGCTGACTGGCCTATTGATGATGAGAACAAAGCCACAGTGTGGCCGACCTACAGCAGTGGCCGTAGTAACATGGCACCTCCCTGGTGACTGACGATGCCACGCTGGCTGCCACCACAGCCTGGCACAGGAGGGGGGGGTTGCGCGTATGTGAGTGTGTGTGTGTTGGGGTGGGGGGGCATTTGGTGGTTGTGGCAGCTGGCGGTGAGAAGACGTGTGGGGGTGGGGGGAGTGGGGTGCATGGGGTTCCTCATTTATAAAGACACCCCTGTGTGAACCGCATGCAAGGCCACACCCTGGATGCAAACTGGCTTGCTGAGGTGCACGCACACATGCTGACATAAACACACACACGCTGCACTACAAAGACATACACGCAAATATGCAGTGGCATGGACAAGGCAACTGACAGATTACTTTTAAATACAAAAACCTTTCATATTTGCGGCGGTGCCGATCAGCATTTGTGTGTGTTTTCAATGGATGATTGTGGGTGATTCAAAGGCTCAGCAGTCTACAGTTTTGTCCTGTTGAGTCATTGCTGCTTGGCTGATGAAATGGAGCGTGGTGTCACGTCGCTGAGCTGTTTATTAGCTCCGAGGAGACAGGGGAATGTAATCAAACTGTCCTGATTGAGTCATGTGACGGCTATTCATCTTCCCACATTAGAGCCCTCGATTAAGAAATATTAGCGTTTGGCCTCACTGGATGTGTTGAAATTGTTCCGAGCAGAGAGGAGGCCTAAATAACCAGAAACTCTGCGTGTGCACAAGCACACATTTTTTTTGTTTGGGTGTTTGTGTGAACATGTCTGCATTATATTTATTTATTTATGGGTATGTGCGTGTGTATTGAAACATGACAAAACTCTCAAGACTCATTTAGTGTTTATGTTCTACTTTAGTGTTGCAGTATTAAAATGTGTTTGCTGCCGTGTTCTGTCCTCATGAGGGCCACCACACTGGGGACCAGTTAGGGGCAGATCATGTCCAGCTGTCTCTTGAGGACAAATGGTCCATCAGGCAACTGCTTATTCCCTCCACCCTCTCCTCTCACCCCTCCACCCCGTCTCCTTCCCTCCCTCCTCACCCCCCAGTGTGTTTACTTGACTTTAAACGTGCTAAAAAGCATTTTGAGTGCTTGTATCGATTCGGTCACAGGACCAGAAATAGCTGTGTGTGGTGGCAGCTTACTGGAAATCGGTTGGTGGAGGTTCAGTTTTTTTTTTTATGGATAGAGGGCGTTTTGTTTTATGGGTTTCACATGGAGGGTAATGGACATTTCAGTTTGTTTTTATATTCTCTCTCTCTCTTTCACTTCGGCCTTGTGTACAGATAGAAGCTAACATTTGGAAATTATAGTGGAGAATTCAATTTACAGAATTATGGGACACAAACATACATCAAAGTAAGATTATTACTGATTGATATATTTAATCTTTAATTTTTTTCTATCTAATTTTCAACATAGAATTATTATTATTATTTATATATTACTAAACAAATTAGAGCTGCAACAATTAATCGATTAGTTGTCAACTATTAAATTAATTGCCAACTATTTTATTATCTTATTTTTTAAAATAAAAAATTCAAAATTCTCTGATTCCACCTTCTGTGAATATTTTCAGATTTTTTACTCCTCTTACTCAGTTGACCAATTAAAGCTATAATATGTAACATTTCTGCATTAAAATGTCTAAAAACATGAGACACAATTTGTTGAATTGTGTACTGACAATATCACAAATGTTTCCAATAATGTTCACACATAGAGAAATCCATAATTTATTCAGGGTAATGGTGCTTTTCCTGTAGTGGTGTCTCAGTTTCCATATTAAATTGAAATTGAGAAAGGCAGAATCTGCAGTTTTTCCAGTATTTGAAAACAACACTAAAAAGATGCCACATTATAACTTAGAGCTGTTATATCACACTTGATACCACATAGCTTTTTAAAAGAAAGATTTGAAAATGTAAATGCTGTCAGGGCATAAAACCAATGATTTCAAAGAGTGAGGAAGGAGTTTGACAAACATGACTAAACGTAACATGAATAAAATTTTAATATTATCTCAACCATGAACATGATTTCTGCCTGAGTCATGTCAGATAGATTTTCATCAGCTAAAGCTATTGTTTAAAAGTGAAGATAATAACTCCCATGATCCCACGCCACTTCATGAAGTCATCAAACTACGTCTTTAATGTGAGAGAGACAATGAATAATCCTTAGCTGCACCTCTACAATAAACAGAAACAGGGTTTCTGACTGTTTTAGTCTCTGTAACTGCTCATGTTTGGTATTTATGTTACATATTTTCATCACATTTTTAATTTAACTACCAACACATTCTTAGGAACATGTCATGCTACTTAGAAAGGGGGAGTGAGACCTAAAAGCATTCCCTCACCCGCACCCGTATTCCTCTGAGCTGACAGCAACTTCATCTCTTGGCAGCCGTCTCATAATTCATCTCTTTTGGCTTGTTTATGCTGCACATTTATTTTGTTTGCGGTAACGGTTCCCCGACCCTCATATCTCTCAACGTGAAAAACGCTAATGCGCCTCCAACACGACATCAAAGCCTCCTCCTCGCCCCGACGCTCTCTCTGGCTGTTTTCGATTTACGGCCTTTTTTTTTATTTTTTTTTTTTTACCTTGTTACAACATGAAAGACCGTCAGTGTTTCCCACATGTATGTATGTATGTGCATAGACACACACGGACATACACCACCATGCACGCACACTTTCTCTCTCTCACAGTCATGTCCAAACAAAATGATCAGTAAATCAAATAAAACACCCACAGTGTTTCAGAGAGAAGGAGTGTGCGCTGAACAACAGAGAGATAAAAAGGAAAAAAAAAAAGAGAAGGAGAGGAGGAGGGGAGGAGTGGACACGGGGGATTGTACGTCCTCGTGAAAGTAGCCCTCAGAAACAAAAGCAGCTTTGAGTGCGCACCCACTCAGAAGAGAGATTAGCCGGTACACACCCCCCTCGACACACCACCACCATCACCACCACCACCCCTGCAGAAAAGAGCTTTGGCTGCAGTTTAGCGGCACGTGGCGCAGCCCTTGATACTTATCATGTGCGTCAGGTGCTCTCGCTCGGTTTCCTGTTCTTTAAAACATAACCACCATTTCCCTCTTTCACTCCCTCCTTCTTCTCCTTCTCTCAGTCCAGAGCTAATCCATCCACGCCGCTGCCATCCAGCCTTTACCCTTCATTTCTTCTGTCTCTCCTTCTCTGTCCATCTCTTTCTCCTGCTTTTACAAATACAAAGAACATATTGTATCTGCCAGCGTTAAAGTGAATCCATTCTCCTTGGCAGCGGCCCGGCCCGTGGTGAATCTGAGCTGGGCTAGCTCTGTTTTCCAGCTGGCACCGAGGCTGCTGGTAGAGCGGGTTGGTTGCTCGTTGGGTTGGTGAATTTGAGTCCAGCTGACACGTTGGTTTAGGATTCATTCACGCAGCCTGTCGCTCTTGCTCTCCCTCTTTCTCGTTCTGACTCAACTCGCAAAGCATGACCCCAGTTCACCTCAGATGAAGCACTTTTAATTGTGAGAACGGAGGTCCGTAGCTTTATTCGTTGCTACATACAAGAACCTTTGAAATATCATGAGATTCTTACTAAGAAAGAAACATTCAAGGATATAAATAAATTCTCTAGGGAAGTTTTACAAATGGGTCACATGAATGCACCAGACTGACATTTCACACATCCATTTCATTAGCTGGTGGTTTTCATCTGCTCTCCTCCATCTGTATGGAAACCAGACTGTTGAGTCCTTTAGAAAAAGAACATTTTAAGGTCATGGTAGTACTTAGTATTTAGTTGTGGAAATTCTCGGAAAAGTCATGGGTTTTTACATCAAGGCCACAGCAGGACGCCTGAACTCAAACGCAAACACGCACAAACTCCGAAATCCACAAACTGACGACTAATAATTCCTTATAATAACAGCAGCCTTTTGCATTCATGCAGTCTCGCGTACAAACACATACACACACACACACAACCCAAGACACATTACCAAAGTAGCACACTCTTTCATGAAAGCCGATATAAACACACAGTGACACAAACACATCAATAATGAGATGCTATCGCGTTTCATAATCATGGTTCAGGCCCAGAAACTGAATACAACCTCCTCCCCTCCCCACAAATATGAAAGAGCCCAGAAGATGAGTCAACACACTCGCAAAGCAGCAAAAACAAACTGTTAATAAAGGCCACCAGAGCCTTTTGAAGTTTGTCCCACTGCCCTCCCTCCTTTTCTCTCCTCCATCTTTCATCCTTAACCGCTGGCCCGCAATCATACGTGTCTTCTCCCCTGTTTGTGTTTCTCTTTTATGTTGTATATCTGTGTGGTTTGTTTTTTTATATATTTGCATTACATTTTAGAGCACTTTGCCTCTCTTTTCACAGCCTACAAATAGCACAAGCTGTCCAGAGCGAGACACTGGGTCAATACTGCAGTGTGCATCTGTATGTGTGTGTTTCCCCAGCTAAAAGTCTCTGCTAAGCTAACTCCCAGCATCTTCAGGATGATAACAAAGTTTTATCGCACAATATGACATGCTCAGTAACATTAGGATTTTTTTTTTTAGATGATCTAATAGTTAAAGGTAGAATAGGCAGGAGTGTTATTCTTGGCATCAAAGTTAGCCCCTGCTCCCTGGCTCAGCATATGAAAGAGAGAGAGACAGCAGTGGTCATCGAGAGGTAGAGAGTGAATAAAGTGAGGGAGAACCAAGTGAAGCCAACACTGAAGTACCAAAAACTGCAGTTCTGTGAATGGCAACTTGAGGCTGGCTTCAGAAGTGAGTTATTTCCCATAGACTCCCATATTAAAATGCCCAGCAATACTACAGTCTGGTGCAAGAAATGTTTTTGGTCTGTACAGCTAATTTCCCTGTGACAGCTATACAGGAGGATGAATTTTTATATACCTCACCCGTTTAAATTATATGGCTTAAAGTTATGCATAATTAAGGGTGTGCCCACTTTGAGTGACAGGTAGGTGGCATGGCTGTAAGGTTGCCTCTTCATTTGGCCTCCTCATCTCCACTCACGCTCCACCTCTTTGCCCATTGTTGGATTTGCTGGGAGTTACCAGTGTCAGGAACTGCCAGGATGGAGATCACTGTCTATGGAGAAAACAAATAAATACAAATAAAGCATTATTTTCTGAATTTCTTTTTTTCTTTCTTCTTTTTTTGTTACAGTGGTTACAATCTAAAACATACATAAACACACTCACCTCCTCAAAATGCCTGATTTACTGTGAATGCAGCTAAAGCAATCCTGAGTTAGCTCTGCCTTTGTGTATGTGTGCTGTATTAACTGGGGGAGCAACACCACTGTCGAAAGGCCGACACCCAGTAGCGTCCCAAAATATAATATAGCAAAATATTAGAAAATAAGAAATATAGGCAGAGGTCAGGGTCTCTGCAGATACAGACACCACCATACACTTCTAGTGGATCATAAGCGATCATTGACAGGCTTTGTTTTATTTGAGTTTTTTTTTTTAGGAAAATCCTGAATATTATGCCTTAAATGTTCCTGTAAAGTGATAAGAGCACAGGCACCAAAATGGCACACAGATGTTAGTCATTACCCAGACCAGCTACTTTAGAAAGCTCCATGCAAAATCTCAGAAAAATCCGAGAAATTAGAAACCGAGAATCTGTAGCAGTTCTAAGTTAAATTGTGAATAATTGTAAATGACGTGCAGCAAAGTCTGGCATATTAAAGAATAGGAAAGTCATCCTAAATCATGCTGTTACTGGGACAAGAGTTTAATTTGTAAAATATACACTGAGCATCAACTGAGCCCAGCAGCTAAGTGGTAATGACATGACTCACTGACGAGACTCATAAACAAGCTTCATTGAATGAAGTACCATTATGCAACTGAATTGCAGATCCTTTACGTTACATTTATTTAAAAACTGGTGACAATTTAAGAGGACGTTGATACTGTTTCCACAACAGCTGCCATGTTTTCTCAGTTTGAAAATCTGTGGCAAAGACAAGTGGAGGATTCATCCAGTCAGTTGTAGGAATGGTCCATTGATGCGTCAGTGAAGGAGAGAACTCGACTAATGTAAAGTCTACTGGAAATGATGCCCATGCCTAACACGTTGCTATCCAGCTGGCTTTCAGAACATGAGGTAAAGTGGACAGAACTTCAAGTTTTACAGCCTAAATTTCTACAAACAACTTCCCATATAAAATAAAGGTGCTGTGCTTTGGCATCCAGTTAAATGTCACTTCTCAGGGGTGCTGCTCCTTACCCGAAGTTCTGATAATAAACCTGGTTGCAGCGTTGTCGGATTTATTAGCTTGGATGATGCTACTGAATTATAGCTGCACTCTTAAAATAAGGGTTCTTCTTGAAAGGCTGAGGTTCTACCTACAACCATTTGCTTATGAAGAAACCTTTTTTTGAAGAAAGGATTCACCAAGGGTTCTTTGGAAGACAAAAGGTTCCATTAAGAGCCTTTTTCATCCAAAGAACCCTTTTTGGAAGAAAGAGTTCTTCAAGGATTTGTTAAGCTTCTTGATGAACTCTTTCATCAAGGGTTTGTTAGGTTCTTGGTAGAACCTCCTGGGTGGGTTCTAGATAAGTCCCATAGAATATAAAAAGGTTCTCAATAGAACCCCTAGGGTGAGTTCTTGTTAGCACTTTTACAAGAAGGAACCACAGGTAGGCCTTTTCCACCAGCATGAAACTGGCCCTGTTCCCGTTCAAACACCTAATTTTGAACCGTTCTGAGCATATCCACCAAAAATAAATTGGTTTGGAACCCACAAAGTTGGTTCTCAACTAGAACCAAAAAATGGCAGGGTTCTCTTGGGAACTAAAGTAGGTGCGTCATATTCTACAGGTCACTGTGTATTGTGCAGCACCGTCTGTTGGTTACATTGGTTCTGCTCAAAACTGGTGGAAATGCAGGCTGGCTCACTAGATAACACAAAGTTTCCAAGAATCTTGAACAAAACTGGTTCAAGAACCACAGCTACTTTGGTGGAAATGGGCAGAACCATCTCTGTAAAACCTCCCATAGGTGGTCCTTTTACAGATGATACTACATATAACCCTCATGTTGGGTTCTGGGTAGAACTCTCTGATAGGGTCCAAGTGGAACCCTTTAGAAACGGTTCATCCAGGAACCAAAAAGAGTTCTCCCATGGGGACAAGCTGAAGTGTCCTGCTGACTTTCCTGGTTTAATGTGGTGTCTGTGTCTCTCTCTGTGTGTGTGTTGGTGTTAACCCCCTCTCCTGGAGACAAAAGCCACTAGTGTCCATTTTTTTTCTGCTTTCAAATTTATTTTCCTTTTCTTCTGCTTTTTTTTTTAAACGTCCCTCTTCCTTTACTCTCTCTGTCTGGCCTCTCCCTCCCCTCATCCCTGATCTCCATTCTCCATTCATGCAGCTCTGTCACGGCGATGATAATGATGACCTCTGTGTAATGCTAGCTTGTTATTGGCCCACCAGCGAGGCCAGTGTGTGCACCCTCTGTTGCTTTTTCTGCATTGACCATTGTGTTACGAGCAACGCGCTGGACCTTGTGTGTGTGTGTGTGTGTGTGTGTGTGTGTGTGTGTGTGTGTAGGTGAAACACAAAGAGCAGGCAGCCAGTCTGATTGAGCTGCACAGGGGATCTATGGAGAGGCAGAGTAATTCACCTGAACTGACCTAACGCTGTTGCTGTGGTTATTATACTGTGGGTTTTATGGGAACACGGGTGGAAAATAACTGGAAACGATCACTCAAGCCTCTTTGTCTTACTGGACATGTACACATAAATGCCTTATTTGTGTGAGAATTATTTAAACATGATACCACATACTGATTGCTTTTTGTTGCTTGCTGTTGCCAGGTGATTATAACACAACAGTAACTTTAACCTGTAGGCTGTTCAAAACAGCAGCTGACAAACAGGAAATGAGAGCATCAAACATCTGAGTTTGAATGAAATGCCATGACTTATTTAGAGCAGTAGTAATTGTTTTTTGTTTTGTTTTTTACACCCAGGGGCAGTGGTACAAGCTTTAAACCCAAGACTGACCACCTTCAAAACTTTACATGGTGACGTGGAACTGTATCATTCATTTAGAAACAGTTTTGTGGTCCTGGTTTGGTGATGGGCATGTTTGATGGCTTTGTTGGAGCAATTTCGCAGAAAACAGATGCTGTCTGTGACTGGAAACAGGTTGATAAAAGTGGTGACAGTGAACCAAACCAGTAAAGGTGGAGGCCAGAAAGCAAAAATGATAAGATGAAAGATTCCTAAATGCTCTGTAAAGTTGAGAAGGACTGCAGTTTGATGATGATTCTCTGTAGGGTTGTCTTGTCACTACAAGAAGCCTGTTTTATATTTCATATAGTCTTTTGATCCATTGTTTTTTTTTAAAAATATGTTGATAAGTGCAGCTTTAAGTTAATGTAGATTCAAAATATTAGGGTGGAACATAATGCAGGGAACGACAATATAAATGTAAAATAACATGGTGGGATATCTCTTAGCAATAGAAAGGCAGATTTATTTAATTTCATTCAGGGATCTATTGACAGAATATGGCAGAAATTGAATGCAGTATTAATAAATAAGTTTTCATCAGTGTATAATCACCTGAAAATAACAATAGTTTATGTATATACACCACCATTAGTAGCCCAGAATGGACAAACCAAAGACCTTTTCCAGATAGGGCCTTTTGCAATTTTTGCTAGCTTCTTCCTACACACTTGGAATGGGGGGGTGAGGCAAGGGGTATTTAGCTCATTGCAATCTCCAGCCTCACCACTAGATGTCATTAAGTTCTCCACACTGGTCCTTCAAGGTGGATCAGTGTTGGATTTTTTAATCTTCCCTGATGTGTTCAGTCTGTAATGATATGATCTTAGTAAATGTGATGGGAAATTGACTTTAATATTTTTTATGTCATATTAGCGGTGAGATTTAGCTAACAGTGTAAAATTAATTTAATTTGTTACAGCTTTAAAGCTAACCCTGCCCTTTTTTACTCTCAAAGTATGTTAGCTCTAGAAGTTAAATGGACACACAAAATGTCTTCCATATGCATTTTTTGACCACTAGTGGCACTATGGAGCAATATCTTTTAAGAAAACATGTTGACATGTTGTGATTTGCCAAAAACATAGAAGAAGAAAACAGGTAGCCACTAAATGTGGATGTAAACACTCCAAGTTCTGAAATATTTTTAAAAATGACTTTACAGATTATTATTAGGGAGGTAATGCGCTCAACAGGTTTGCTAGTTGCCTACAAGACGGCTCTACAGGGTACCTTTAAGTACTGGTGTGTTTAGAGTGAACTGCTGTTTTTAATATGGCTCATGAGGTACTTTATCAAAGAGAGTTTTTGCCCATCTTGGATAAAAGTTGCAAGCTTTTTATCGCTGGATGGTAGCAGCATGCGTTTAGATGGCGTCACATCAGATATAAAAATGATTGCTTCATTCTGCAGTCTGAGGAAAAGTTTAACTTCAAGTTTAAATAAACATCACAATGTGAAAGTGAAGGATGTGAGATATTCTCTGTTTTCACTGTAACTACATTTAAAACCCTGCTTAGTCATTTAAACAGCTCCAGTGAGATATTAAAGTATTCCTTTCCTACTGGAATGAACATCATGAGTCATGCTCGTGCCATGTAAGTAGACACAGTCATAACAAAGGTGAGAAAGAATGACGCTCAAAAATTGTCTGGTGTTACGCTGGTTGCTGCACGAGGCCGTTTGAGGTCACAGCTGTGGGAAAACACATTACACATTCATTACAGCATGCAAGGACGGTGACCTGCGTTATTGTTTTCTTCTCATCTTATCTCTCCTTCTGTCCCAGCCCTGTCTCCATTGTCTCGTGCGATTGAGAGCATTTCAATGACAGGAATCTTGTTTTGTTGAATAGCGCGGCCTGGTCGGACACAGATGCCAAGACATTCCTGGAGCTGGTAGTCTTTCCTTCTGGCAGCCCCGCACCTCTGTCTCCTCCACTTTACTCTTGTATTTTCTTTATTTTCGCTCCTTTTCATTCCTTAGTCCTCCTCAAGGTGACTGTCAAAGAGAGAAGGAGGATGAAAGGGAGGTATATGTGTCTCTATGAGTGGCTGTGTGTTTGTTTGCCTACGTGCTCGGTGTCTGTGTGTTAAAAGAAAGTCTATGTGCTCACTAATCACTGTATATACTGGCCTTGTTTCACACTTCACACCACCTAAATACCATTCATTACATGTCAAGGCTACCACGCACTCCCTCAGTCTCCCTCATCCAGTATCTCATGTCCCTCTTGCATGTCATGTCTCCATTTGTCAGTAATCATGCGATGGCAGAGTTTGGCACGGATCACAGAATGCAGCGATAGCAGCTCCAGGCTTTTCTCTACAGCCAGGCTTTACGACTCTCCAACAGATGGCAGTGTGAATCGCTCTATCAGCACAGGCCAGCCTGCGAGGACTGTGTGTGAATTATAGATCGCTGTACAACATGACAGTCATAGTGAAGCACACACCTCTTCTCTTCTCTTCTCTTCTCTTCTCTTCTCTTCTCTTCTCTTCTCTTCTCTTCTCTTCTCTTCTCTTCTCTTCTCTTCTCTTCTCTCAAACAGGGTGAGAAGTTATTGACCTCATGATCTGATTTCCCTCCTTTTCCTTTGCCTCCTTTTTTTCTGAAAGCTTGGATCATTTTCTTAAAACTCCAAACAAAACTACAACTGAACACTGATGTGCTCAATAGCAAACATTGTGATGAGTGTAAAACACTATGATAATCCTACCAGCAGGCCTTTTGCATTTTCAGTGTTGCAATACACTCTGTATGAATAGTGGCCTGTTGTAAACTGTTATGTTTTCATACTCAAACATAAAACAAAATGCATTTTTACATACATCTCAGCAAACACGGTTAGATTTGTAAAGTGCTCTGTATCCAGAACTAAAAATAGAAAAAAGAAAATAAGCCTTCTACATAAACTATAAAGGAAAAAAAATAGGCTGCTTGTTTTCCTGCTCTGGCTCTCACTCCTCTCACTCTTCTCCTTTCTCTGCAAAGTTGGTTTCCATTGCTCTCCAACACAAGAGAGCTCATCTTATGCCCTTTGGAGTCACTGGTGTGATTGGTGGTTTGAGTTTAGCATTCTGAATTGCAGTGAGAAAAGTCATCACAGTTACCCAGAACCCAGACTGAAGCCTTCATAATTGCTGTTTTGTCCAAACAATAGCCCAGACCTCAAAATTATTTTAAAAAATAAAGTAAAACGATTAAAGGTACTATATGAAGCAATCTATATGTACAATATTACGTAATCTCTTAATATTGCTGATTTGAACAGATTGTAATGCGACTTAAAAAATGAGTGTGGAATGTGTGTGGACTGATTACTGTATAAAGGACTTGGGTCCATTGTTAATGCGAGTGCATTTATCCTGAGTGCCTCCGGAGTCAGTCTTTTGTATGTCACGTCACTGTTTTGGTCCTGGTTGCTATGGAGTATGAGCATGTGTACAAGCAACAGGATGGTGACTGCAGTTGGCCACCACTGTCATCATTAATAATAAAGATTTTCTAAAAAAAAATCCATATAATGCCTTTAAAATAATTAAAAGGAAACTTGAAAAATCCTCACATGTCTAAAGCCGGAATCATGAAATGTTTTTGCATGAAAACTTACAAAGAAAATAGTTTCTAATTTATTTGTCAGCTAATTTGGGAATCATGTTATTTGTTTTCATATGTTTTGTGTCCAGTAATCTGAATCTGCAAAGTAACTAGTAACTAAATCTGTCATATTACTTGTCTTGTCTTGTATTGCAGCAAAAGGTACAAATGTCGTGGACTAGAAGTAGAAAGTGGTATGAGACCAAAATACTCAAGTAAAGTACCTCGAATTTGTATTTAAGCACAGTACTTGAGTAAATGTACTCAGTTACATTGCACTACTGACTATATTCCAGTTGTCATTTGCATCCTTTCATACAGATTTCACAACATTCGGCCTTACATGTGAGATATATCTCTGAAAAGTTTTGCATTTTCAGTAGAATAAGAAACAAAGTTGTGTGCATTTGGCCGTGGATCATTTGTAACTTTTATGGATTTATGTATGATGTAATGTACGTCTGACAAGTGCTGTTGTCTGTTCTTGTTTTCAGTCTGGTTGCTTTTATTGGCCTTTGTGCTGCAGCTTCAGTGTGTGAGGAAAAAATGCCCTGCAGGGACAATAAAGTTGATCTTATTTCATCTTATCATGAATTTGGTTCGAGTCCATGTGCATAATGGAACCAAATTTGAAAAGTCGCAGTCTATTCTGAGCGCCAGAAATTCACTACACCAGCTATTAGCAACATTCAGTTCAGTTTACAAGCGACAAACTGTCAGAGTGCTGACAGACGGGTTCATGATGACGTTTACCCTGTGCTGTCACTCACTCGTTTACATCAGCTCTTTATTAGTTTTCCATTATTACTCTCTTGCCTAAACTCTCCCTACAGCTCCCTGGCTCATTCTGCTCCCTGTTTTGTTTGTTGTTTGCTAGGTGACAAGCAGACTGGCACAAACAAGTGTGTGTGTACACAGTGTAGTGTACGTGCTTTTGTTTGTATACCTGTGTGTTTGTTGGAGTTTATCAGAGAGACAGTCTCAGGGGAGGGCAGGAAGGTAGCTCAGGAAGGGTGTTCCTGTGTGAACAGGAGCTCTGTGTCCTCCCCACAGTTGTCTTGATGTCCCCACCAGTCCCTGCAACTACTGGAAGTCATGAAATACAGGTCAAAGACCAAATACACTGGAGATAATATATCTGTGCTGCTTTCAAAGCTTTCTTGGTGATTTAAAAGGTTCAATATCAATATCTCTTTGTCTCCAACTCCAATCTCATCCTTTTATATTTTAATACTTTCAGATAATGATGCAAAATATCTATTGATCTCAGCCTCACAAATGTGAAGTTTTCTGCTTTTCATGTTTCTAACATTGTAAATGTAATATCTTTAGGTTATTGGTTGGACAAAACAAGCAATTTGGAGATGTAGGGTACAGATCCCCGCCAGGCAACAGATGGTGAAGCACCTACCGCAATGCCACCACAACTGAGAGAAGCAACCAATGGAGATCTGCAAAGGTTCCCCAACATTAACATGACCCCCACGTACGTCTTTTCAGATTTGAGAAGTCAGCTGTCAATGGTCGCATAAAACAGAGCAGTCAGAAAATAGAATTACTGCCTGTCTCAACTAACCAGTCAAAGAATTTAATAAAAGGTATTTAGATATATTTAGTGAGGTCACTTTGACCTTAACCTTTGACAACCAAAGTCTGATCAGTTCATCTTTGAGTCCAAGTGGTCATTTGTGCAAAGTCTGAATAAATTCCCTCAAGGCGTTCTTGAGATAATACACTCACAAGGATGGCATGACCTGAAAACATAACGGCTTGTGGCAACAGCTGTCACCGCCATGGAGTCATAAAAAAAGTATTTTCAAGGTTTTGAATCACAAACGTCCTCCAGCATACAGTCATGAATGTGCACAAAAAATAGGCTGACACACCCATGCACGGAGAGCGATAACAATAAACCCATTGATGAAAAAAATGTGCTGATTAATCATCGCTGAATAAAATCATCAGTTGCAGCCCTACATGTTTTTGAGTGATATAGTATGCTGGGTCAGACTTTTCTATCTTCAGGCAACAAAACACAATTACAAAAATGTGGGGGGGAAAAGAGAAAAGAAAAGACAAACTGAACATTCCTTTAGAAATATTGTGTACGTCTTGAATTGACAAAGGTGAAAAACTTAACCTACATAAAGCGACTGTACTTGAAAGCACTTTGACACATGTGTCTCTCTGGGCTGCAGCCAGAGGGACCTTATCAGGGTTCAGGGAAGTCCCTGCTGCTGAAGTGTCAGCCCTGCTTGTGACTGTCCCATGTGTTGTCTGTGGTCAGAGGGAGGGTCGGGGACAGCTGGAACATCACCTGTCACTGGATCACATGTGTTTACATGACACAGCAGTGGTCACACCCAACTCCAGCATTTAGACGCTGCGCAGGGTGAACAAAATAACAAAACAAAAAAAAACAAACCTTTCCAATACAACAGTCCCACAGTAAATGCCATTTAAATTACAGCTTAAAATAGCAGCATTTTTCAGCTCTAATGGCTAAGTGACATTTTATATGTCATTTCCAGATTATGGAGGTACTAAAGGTCAGATAGTAGCAAGAAAAATTGCCTCTGCATCTTTCATAAATCACAACAAAATTGTGTAATGAGGCAAAAGGAAAAGTCTCACCAATCATGACAACATACAGTACAACATGTCAAAGACAGGAAGAAAGTATATTAGCAAAGAGGAACAGTGGTAGACTGTCGCCAGTACTGACTGTGGGTCTCATAACAGGATATTTTCTGACCAGACAGTACAAGCTACAGACAATAAAAGGACCCGTGAGCTGAGTCATGACCTTTGATATGTGAATATATAAATTCTGCAGCTAGGGGTCTCCATCAAATTAAAACAACAAGAAAAGATGTAGTTTGATGATGTTGTGAAGTAGTGTGGGATCATGAGAGTTTTCTAAAATGACGCAACAATTCACGTTACGTTTTGTCATGTTGGTCACTTCCTTCCTCACTCTCTTAGTATCAGACGGATCCTGTGTTTTTTAATAGCAACTAGCTGCTAGCAAGGAAGTGCACCATTGCCTTGAAAAATGTATGCATTTCTCTGTGTTTCAGCGTTGTTGGAAACATTTGGAATAATACAAGTGCACAACTCAACAAAATATATAACATTTGTTCAGCATTTTTAGATGTGGTTCAAAAATAAAAGCTAAATGAGAAAAATAAACCCTAAAGCCGCATATTTCTTTCTCTCTAACTTCATTTGAGGGGTTCATTTGAAACAGAACAAACAAAAACAAATAAACATTATTCTTAAGATTAATAAACAAACACCAGGTTGGTTAATATTCCCCTGAGTGCACAATAAAAATGTGATTTATGAAAACTGAGTTATCTTATCAAAACAATCTACCACCTGTTTGTTTGATTTTGCTTGGAGTGTATAAAAACGTGACTCAGGAAAATAAATAAAAACTAAGATGTTTGAACCATTCATTTGTAATCGCACCATCTCTTTTACCCACATCCAGACGTGGAAACACACACACACACAAGGACACTCTCATGCACTCTTGCAACACACAAGCACACAATCACCAGTGACACATTCATAAACATGCACTTGCACAATCTCACCCTGTCACTTTTGCATCTCTCACCCACATCCAACAGAAAACACACAGTCACTGATTATAAATGTGTGTCTAATTATGTTTTTCTTGTGTCTTGGTGGGTCTCCTAGTCCACTCCTTTTAGACACACAGCAGGAGGAATTCCTGATCCATTTTAAGCTCCAACGAGAATGTTGATAAGTCTGTAGATTACTGCCCAACATGTTTATGATAGCCTATTATTCTCTAAGCTTCATCCGGGCCCAGCGCGTGCTTCGTCTACTTAGCACAACTATTTAGGTCATGGTACAGTCTCAGAGGAAAGCAGTGTGGATGGTGAAATATCAGCAAACCACAGGGTCGAAAAGAAGTAATTCTTGCCCTGGCATACTGGATATTTCTGATCCAGTGGTTATGTTGTGGCACAGTCTACCTGGAATCAGAGATGGGGCCAAGTCATTGCGTTTCTTTGCACCAAATCTTAGCATTGAAGTTCCAAGTCAAGTCAAGACTGACAAGTCCTGAGTCCTAAACTTTGAGTTTTGAGTCTTTAACAGGTCATAATGCACTCTTCTCCAAATGTAATAACATTCAAACAACAGAGCCTCGACTTACAGTTGTTTGTGCAACTTCAAATATAGTTGGAGGTTTGTGTGTCTCCGTCTGTAATTTTTGACATGTACATTTTGCATATTGCAATTGGTCTTGTGTTGACTTCCACATAGTTTTCGTACACAAACAAAATTATCTGTGATATAATAATGTAACATTGGTTCTTCCTGGTTCTTTCTTGAAACTTGATTGGATGCTGTTGGAATGGTTCAAAGTAGCCATGAAGCTACTAGACCATTTTTTATGGGGTGACCAGACTGGGGGCAGTTGTTTTGTCAGAGGGGCACACTGGCCCTGATACTAGCCAGATTAGCTGTTAGCAGTGTTTGCAATTTATCCATGGATGTACAGACTTTGATACTGAAGAAAACTTAAAAAACATGATGATTCTCGGGCAAGTTCTCAGGCAGGCTCTGAAAATAGAAGGAGAATTTTGTCTCTGTTTTGTAGGTGCCCCCTACAAAACTCTGTGCCCCCTTGTGGTAAGGGGTTTGTTTCACTAACGTGGTGCCATATCATTCCAAGAAAGTGATCATTTTATTATTATCGTAGACTCTTAGTGGAGGCTGCAAAGGAGTTCAGACTGTGTTACTGGGGCACTGGCCCCTGTTGGCCCTCCCTAGAACAGCCCCTGCAAAGTGGATCTGGTGAATTAGGTTTGACTTGCTGGGAACTAATGCGTTAACATATGTTGATTCAAGAAATGAAGGGAAATGAATTTTTAACAAACTTAATCTTTGGACTTGGAATGGTGTCAAGCATTTTCAAGTCAAAAGGCTCAAGTCCAAGTGAAATCAAGCCATTGGTGTTTAAGTAGAGTTTTTTGATTTTGTCAAATCAAAAGGCATCAAATGCGTGACTTGAATCTGACTCAAGCCCAAGTCATGTGATTCAACTCCATACCTCGGCCTGTGATTGACCAAAAAACCTCATAGTCAAAGTCTTTTAAGCAGCCAGTGTACTTCGGCATGACCTTATGCACGACCCAAGTTCACTGTCTTTGGCTTTAAATGTAGATGCACACAGCTGTAAAACAATTTTTGTAGTAATGAGCTCTATAAACTTGACTCATCTAAAAACATGAAACAGAGAGAAAAAAAGCAAAGCTAATTTATTTGTCTAGAATCTAAGGCTCATCAGACATTTTGACAATGCTCAGTTGTTTATAAATTGTGATCACTGGCATGCTGAGATGTGTTTTCATTCTTCTCTGTGACACACTCTGATTTTTCAGATTTATACTTCCTATTATGGCTCATATTTCAACAACAATAATGGCTGCTAAATGTCCCGCTCTGCCATAAAAATGTCCAAGCCATCAGGCACACACACTAAAAGACGAGGAGAAAGAGGGGCCATACGCTTAAGCCTATGAAAATGCCATTGATGTTAACTATCTCACTGTGCCCTGCCAGAAATACCGCGGAGTTGTTCGCTATCAGCGTCTAGTAGAGACAGGAGTCTGAATCTGTCTGTTCTGCCTGGTGCGTGAGATGTTATGGCTCTTTGATGTGCTTTGCTGTTTAGGCTTTGATTTACAAAGCGTCATCTTTATCATTTTCCCTGCTTTCTTGAAGCCATTGGAACCATCAGAGGCTACTTCTGTGTGTTTCTGTGTGTGTGTGTGTGTGTGTGTGTGCGCTATGTGAGGACTTCAGGAGGGAAAAATAAATGAGTGCAGAGGTAAAACCAAGGCCAAGGCTGTGAAGATGAAGAAAATCTCTTTGAAGTTGCAAAAGTGTGTGTAATAAGTCTGTGCAACTACTTTTTTGTGGTTGTAAGGGTGTCTGACTGTGCAGCAGTTGCATGTCACCAGACAGTCTGTTGTCTGTTTACCTCCATCAGTCAGGTGGAGCCATTCATCTGTATTCACACCGTGGTTAGGCTGGCCAGAGATGTCTCCTTTGGGTGACACACCTGTGTTTACAGTTGGGAAAGCCTGTAAACAACAGTGGCCTGTATATGAGTGAGTGTGTGTGTGTGTGTGTGTGTGTGTGTGTGTGTGTGTGTGTGTGTGTGTGTGTGTGTGTGTGTGTGTGTGTGTGTGCGCATGTGTGCATGTGTGTCTGTCCGCCCACTCACGGATCATATAGCTCAACAGCTTTTGTAATGAGTGGCTTTAGCAGGTAGACGGCGACTGGTAGACAAACGTGTCATTATATCCCGCACTGCTCTGTCATTGAGATGGTGACTGTATTAAAGAGGCAGATGGATACGAAACAAAAGCACAAACTCGCTCACATTCTTTGTTTGTTTCATTATGCAGCTCTGCACTGTACTTACGTTCAGAGTGTTTATCCCGGAGGCATTCAGCTGACCTAACCTGTTTGTCTTTTTGTCATTGTGTTCCATCCAGGTCCATCAGATGGACCAGAAAATGGACGCGGTCCTGCGGATCCTGTTGGAGCAGTTCCCGCCCAAGCCGGAGCTGACCTCCAAGCCCTCCATTCGCAGGGTGACCATCCAGAAGCGCATGGGTGCCAGCATCGACGAGGGGCCCTGATGACGCAGCGATGGTCGCACTGGGTATGATGACATCATCACCAGGAGTTCACATAAACACGAGGGCCAGCCTGCAAATAAAAAGGGGACTCAGTCTTCCACAACACCCTCCTTCTCTTCCATTTGCAAATTTTCTCACTGACTTTTGACCACTGAGAAAAGAACAACTTTTAATTGTCCACTTGCCGCTGCATTGCTCTGGGACATGAAGGCAAGAGAGTGGGATTCACGGTGTAGAAAGAAGGCTGACTGACCTCTTTCTTCTGATGATTATCGGCCCTGTTTGGGTCTTTTTGTTCTTGTTTAAATGTAGCTTTCTCCTCTACACCAGCATTGTGGGCCCTCAGTCTTCCCCTGAAGCGTACAGTCATTCAAGCAGCGACACGCCGTATGAATTTATTTCACTACATTAGCCTCATAATCACACCACTCAGATAATGTTAATTTATGTGTGGCCTGTCACTGGGCTGCATTCCTCTACTCCAAATATTATTCCAAAGCTAACTAACCCAGTAATGAAGTCGTAATGCAATCAAAGCACTCGAGCTCCCCAAAGACACAGAGAAAAACTGAGAGTCCGGCCATGGCAGAGGCATTCCTCAAATCCTTCTGATTATCTTGGCACCATCCACACCCAGTACACAACAGGGTTATTTCCATAGCCACATATCCATCTAGCCTAACTGTACTTAGGCTGCGGCGGGTGTTTGTTAGTAGTGATCGAATAACATGAGGAGGGAAGGGCAGATTATCTGTTGACTTTGCCCTGCGTTAGGGACCGGAAGGCTGGAGTAAAAGAAATGGAACTGAAGAAATGTGTCTGGGTGGCTAACATGGTGCTGATTTACAGCTACGCTGAAGCTAATAAAAATAGCCAAACTGCCGTGACAGGGCCCGGTGCTGTGTTACAGGAATAGGCATGAGAGATTTCATATGTATATCGATCTCAAACTCTTTAAGCACTCACACCACCCCCAGCACCCTGCTTAATATCCTCCATTACCCTCTTCAGGGGGCTCACACTGCTGTGTGCAATTTGAAATAAATTTGCCCCATTAAAGCTCTGATTATTTTTTCTCTCCAGAGCTAATTAAGTGCTGAATTCCTGGTAAGGGGAGATTACTCACTGTGAGCGACTAATGAAAAGAAACACTGGAAAATGTGCAGAATTTAAACAGTAAGCTTTGAGGAGCAGGCGCTCTAATTCTGTGTGAAAGGTTTGGAAATATCCACCTACCACTGAGAGCACATGTTTGAAACAAAAAGACAATGCTCTCACTTTGTTCCCATGCTCGTAGTATTTATCTGACAGGACGCTGAGGCATGTAGGAAGTAGAAAATAGAAAATAACTCAACTATGTAGCTACTGTATGAAAGGCTTCCCATAATTATAGCATGCACATTCCTAAAAAGACGGATGCACACACAAAAGAGGGGTGAAAAGGGAAGGGGAAAGAGGAGAGGCTTTCTCTCTGCACTAGTATATATTTTCATAATTTTTGCGGTGGTTATAATATAGCTATTATTTATCTTACATTAAATAAAGTGGTTGTATTTTAAAGGGACAATTCACCCCAAAATCAAAAATACATACTTTTTCCCCTGGCATGTAGTGTTACTTATTCATCCAGATAGTTTTGGTGTGAGTTGCAAAGTTTTGGAGATACCGGCCATAGACATGTCTGCCTTCTCTCCATTATAATGGGACTAAACGGCACTTGGCTTGTGCTACTCAGGGCACCAAAAAATACATTTGAAAAGTTAGAAACCAGTGTCTCTTTTCAGAAATCATGACCCCAAGATAATCCACAGACCTTGGTGGGAGCAGTTTCATGTAGGAAGTTCTTAAAGCATAGTAGAAAGAAAATAGTTCTGGTAGATTCTGCTACAGAAAGAAAGTAGTTCCTACATGAAACTGCTCAAAACAACGCCTGTGGATTACCATGAGTAAGTGGGTTGCAATTTTTGGAAGTTTTTCAAGTGTATTTTTTGAGCACCACAAGCCAAATGCCATTTAGTGCGATTATAGACATCTATTTGGCTGATATCTCCCAAACTCTGGAACTCGCACCCCAAAAATCTAGATAGGTAAACAGCACTACAGGCTGGGGAAAAATATGTATTTTTGATTTTGGGGTGAACTGTCTCTTTAAAGGCACAACTTTTTGACAGATACATATCTGCCTGTCTGTTCTCCTGTACAGTTTTATAAGAGTTGTAAATAGAAACATTGCCTTATTGTACTGTATTTATTATCATGTGGAAAGATCAACTTGGAACATGGCTGCTTGTTGGAGTGATGGGAAACACAGGGAGTGAGGCTCCTGTTGTACAGATGAATTGAAATGATTGTAAATGATATTCACGCACACCCTCTGCACTGTAGCTCTGCTGTAAATAATAAAACTCCATTTCATTACACTCTGGCCTGCTCTCTAGATTCAGGAGGAATTTGATTACCAGCTCATCTATTCCATAATTTGCTTTCATTGGATGGCGAGACCTGTCTTATAGTTTTTCGGGGGGCGTTTGTTCAAATCACCGGCTTGAGCTGGGTCAAGGTAAGCCATGGGCCGGAGTTTCCATCCAACTAAAATCTCCTCAACTCCTCGTTTCACTAAATTCCTTTCACACTGCAATCACCACGAAGGAGGGAAGAGAAAGAAAAAATAACACGTCCACCGCGCCTACTTTGAACTTCAATATTCCATAACCCGTTGAACGAGGCATGCAGAGGAAAAAGAGAATACGTCTCATGTTACCACTCAATTATATTTGCCTTCAAAGGCCAAAAAATACTGGGGATGTCCCAAGATCAGCACAGTCCAGTGCAGAGAGAGACAGAGGAGGAAGGAGGGAGGGTCGTCCCGTGGGAGGGGTGGACAGGCCGGGGAAAAAGAGAGGGAAGGCAGGAGGAGGACAGCAGGAGCAGAAGAGAGCAAAGAGGAGAGCAAAGCCATTTTCAATTAGCCAGAGAGACTACATGGGCCGGAGGGCCGCAGAGCTCCGCTGCCTTTTGTCCTCCTCTGGTTTCTATCACTGCTGGGAGATTTTGGCAGAGACAGAGGGAAGAAAGAGAGACCCCATGGCTACCTCCGTCTGCAGAGGCCGCTCTGTGTCACCCCGTGCTCCTCTTTCATCTCAAGACTAGACAGAGAGAAGAGAGAGAGACTCGCACTTCAAAAGACAGTTTGATCTCAGAAGTACACAGGAGCAGCAACCTAAAAGAGGATCTGAGGAAGCAGTTAAAAGGAGAATATAAGGGACACACTGTCACAGATGCTGGACAGTGAAATCTGGCGGGTGTGTGCAGAGGAGGAGCTCATGCTAGGTCATGAAACGCTAGACTCTCTGAGCTTTGTCGATCGTCCGTGTCGTCTTTGATCCTGCCACCTGAGCCGCACTCAGAATAGAACAGAACTTCATTATGCTGCTGAAAATAGGCCAGTAGAAGACAAACTGGACATATACTGTGGTACTTATACATCTTACACTTAAAATCATGAAAATAATCAGCTCATAAAATATCAACACAAACTACAGACACAGCAGAATCAAAGCAACACGTGTTTCTGTGGTACCTTGTTTCTGTCAAATTTGTGTTCGCTTAGAGTTCAACTAGCTTATTTGAGCTTGTACACTGCAGACTTATTGTTGTTTTTGTTTGTGAAGTGTTAACTTGTCAGTGGAAATGGTACAATAAAATATAGCCCTTTTACATTACAGGCTGTGATTTAACCTAGTGTTGATTTAAAATAAATCACTTAAAGCTGCTCCAATAAATAACTTTATATTAACAGCAGATCAAAAGTCACTGTGTAATGTGAAAAGGGATGGCTCGTAGTGATGAGTCCTTGGAGATTAATCATCTGCGGTCCTCGTCTTTTTAATTTCAACTCTTTGCTTTGGGTTTATGGTCTGCAGCTTTACTGTGTTGGGTAACGCACTCCTCTCATCAGTATCATTTTTGGAGGCAGCAGGCCGCTGTACAGCACCAGACACCACACAGACAAAATAGCGACCATAGAATAAAGATGCATGATGCACTAATAACTTCCTCCCACTGTACAAAAATGAAGATATATGCACTGCCATAATTTGAAGCCAGAGTTTGCGCACTACTGACGAGGGTCGGAGAGGCAGCATCGAGTTCCCACCCATAAACCCAGGTGTTGTCAGCTGGACACACACACAACTCCAAATGAATGCTGATGTTGCTCTCTATCTGTTCAATGTTTAATTAAGCTGCTGTTTGCTAACACGTTCACCTTATTAACTTTTTAACTTGATATGTCAGATTGTTGTGCTGCCCCCAATTGGCCAAAAAAACAAAAAAACAGTGAATACAGGTTTAAATTCTCTATTTCATTACATCATCTTTCAAACTGCTCTGATGGCATACGTTTTTGTTTGAAACAATAAGTCAAAATTTGTGCAGTGTGTTTTTTCCCTCATTTATCTTAAAGTTTATTTCTATCTACCTTTTCTTACGTGCACTTTCAATTTGTGCATTAAAAAAAGAAACCTGAGTGGCAAAAAAAATTGAAATATCACAGACATGTTTTTGCGTTTGGATGAGATGGAACAGTTGGTGTATCCACACAGGCGAAATGCAGCGAAGTGGAATGGAAACAGACTTAATGAACGAATCATGACATACATGAAGCATGTGACTAATGTTCATTCAACTGAGACCTCAACCTTCCTGAATGAATATATGAAGCAAACAGAAATGCCATATTTCCATCATATTTTCTACATTATTTTCCACCATTTGAGGTTTGAATGGCGCTCTTTTAATTACATCATCTCCTCTTCTGCCATGTTTTAATGGCAGCCGACAAAAGAATTAGGGCCTCCAGCTTTTTATCTTGAACATAACAGCAGCAGATGAAAACCCACATTAATTCACTTCTTCTTTGCTGATTTTCTGGACAAGTAGTTAGAATTTAAAATTACTTGATATATAACATAACAATTCTTCATCCAATAATTGTAAAAGAATGGGTGTTTGTCCATAGATAAACAAAGCCATGTGAAGATGGTGGAGTGCTGTTGGGCTGGAGATCAACTAAGCAGTCTATGGCTCACACCATGTACCCATGATTGCTTGTGTTTCTCATGTATTTTCTTCCCAATAATTCCCGTTGCTCCCCACAAAAAATTCACATGCACAAAAACAGCCAAGCAGGCTCAGCTGGGAGGCCGTGGCTGGTGAGCGGGTGGTAGTCGTCAGGCTGTGCGGTCGTGCCTGCCCACCGTGGGGGTGCTTGGAGGCCACCTGTCTAGAGAGGCCCAGGCATGTAGAGGCCCAGCAGTGCTATATGAAAGCAGATATGAGTCAACAGGTGTGTGTGCATGTGCATGTGTGTGTGTGTTTGTACTGTGTCAACCAAGATTGTGACAAACAATGTCAGCAGCAGCTGATGCCAGCCACTCTGTCAGGAGTTGTCCCTAAATAGCTGAAGCCGGCAGTTGCCTGGAGGACAGTTGTTGCAGCTCCTCGCCCTCCCCGCACGCACCTCTTTACCACGGAATATTTGACATTCCCATTTTTGGTCTTCAAGTTTAAAATGGGCTGCTCCAGTTTACGCTGATTGGCTTAGCCTGGCTCAGAACCATCATAAAACACCCAATAAACACGCGCACCTGTGATTCTGTACTACTGATTCCACATCTTTACTCAAGTTAAAATGACAGCACAGGCCCTGAGTTGTACTCAAAAAGTTGCCCTTGGAAGGACATTTCTACTAGCTGTTTCTGTGTAGCACTAACTTAGCCTCACCTTTTCTTTGCAGCTGAGTTCCCTCTCTTATTCTCATCTCGTTACATCCTTTTCATCTTGTTAGATCTTTATTTTTATCATTATTGTCTTATTACGTCTTCTCTGCCATTTTTGTCTTGTTCCATCTTTTGTATTTTTTTCTTGTTACGTCTTTTACCTTTACTTGTTATGTCATTTACACTGTATTTTTCTTGTAAAGTCTTTTATGTCGTTTTTGTCTTGTGACGTCTTTTATGTTGTTTCATCTTACTACGTTGTCTTCGTTGTTGTTGTCTTGTCATATCTTTTCAGTTATTTTTGCCTTGTTACAACTGTTGTGCCTGAAATGCGCTGATGGATACATCAGAGAGTTGTCTTTTCTGTGTTACTGTCCAGTCTTGATGTTGGAAAGGTGGCGACTGATTCAACTTCTTCTCAAGTAAAAGGGAAAAAGTACAGGCCATACAGGCAGGTCATTTTCATTTTGTTGCATCATTTACGTTGTTTTTGTCTTGTTACATCTTTTACGTAGTTGTCGCCAAGTTACACCAGGGAATCGTGTTATTGTCCTGTCTCTATTTCGGTTGAAATCAGTCTTGATGTAGGGATGATTGCGCACAGTGATGCTAAATAAAAATAATCAAAAATTCCTCTTAAATCTATTAAAACAAAAGTAATGAGCCTGTTTTGAAAATGTTGAAAATTATATTTTTGTTAGAATGTGGGGAGTAAAAATAAAAAGTAAATAGATACTTAAGTAAAGCACTGATAAATACTGTTTTTCTACTTTACTTCCCATTTCTGGGAACTGAAAGGGAGTTGTTCGGAAGAATATAGAATTATTTTTGGCTAGTTTTAAAAGATTTTACATAATTTTTATGATTATGGTGCGTAGGCAGTTTGGTATGGAAGCAGGCCTACCAAGATTAAGCTTTAGCAACAAGAGACATGAGACAACTATTCATGTTGTGCCTAACAGCACCTCTCAGATGTCCAAATCACTTTTAAGCCCTCTTATTACTTAAGTATTGACTTGGTTTCCATGGCTTCCTTGTGGGAAATGCCGCAGTGGTAAGGTTTCTCATCTTAAGTGGCCCCACAGTACTTCGGGCTGTGTTTTCAGGGCCCTCTGTGTCCCCTTATCCCCAACTCAGAAAACTGCTTTTCTATGCAGCCTTTCACAACAGCAACAGATACAGTACGCCCTTTGACCTCTGCTCTGTTTGGTCCGAGAAGGGCGACATCACCCCATGGGATAATAAATCAACCAAAGGCCAGGAGGTTAGATTGACCCCCTGTGACCTTTGGCCTTACGAGATTTCCCTCAGCCATATGTCTGTGGTGAACCATGCCCCACCCCTCTCCGGGACCAGAGGAAAGCTCTGCAGCCAAGAACAACAGCATAAACCGGCACCGTTCAGATCCAAAGAGCCGTCTGAGCTGCTCAGTTTCACATCCCGGGTCCAGCCAGCCATGGAAACCCCTCCCTGGGCTGGCTAGGCTAAGTGTGGCTGCTGCTAATGTGTTGTTACGGCTGCTGCAGATTTGAGCAGAGGTCCAAGCACACTTTGAAAGGGGGTACGAGGTGCGCCAGAGGGGGCAAAGGAAAGCTGCCTATATAGGTCATATTATTTGGGACTTTTCCCCCCAGACAGGGAGAGAATTCCTGGCTAGAAACTGGAAGGACTTCAGTGGTGTGCTGGGGTTTGGCCCGCCGAGGCAGAATGTTAGGCATGGTGGACAGCTGCACCATGGAGCTACTGTAAGAGCAAGAGGGGGGCTGTTATTTCAAAACAACACAGACGTGATATACTGTACAAGCTTTGAACACCAGTCTGGTGTTTTGTTTCGATTAGTAAAAGTATATTTAATTAGAATAGGGAAGTGAAAACAGAACATGAACATACAGCCTGAGGATTACTTGAAAAGCTTGTCGAATATGGTTTCACTATTAGTGACTTCTTATTACTGTAGACACAACACAAATTCTCGGAAGTGACGCATGAAGGATGAGGTTTCAGGGATGATGAGGAGATACGGTAGACACAGATTTTTATTCACCAATCAACCACTATCAAAATCCTGATCAACCTCTACCCAGTCTGTTATTTATGCGGATATTTAGGGCGGATTTCACTGTTCGGAGGGACAATAAACAGAAAAAAATTCTCAAGAGCAGTTCCTGAAGGGGGCACAAAATGTGAAACTGGCCAGAAACTTAATATTTTAACATAGTGTTTGTTGTAATTATGTCTTTTTTGATTAAGTCCTAATTTATTTCCAAAATTAGAAACAAATGGGTAAGTTGATCTTAAATATTAGTATTTTGGTATAAAAACCAGCAACCTGCATCATAAATACAGTACACAGCTGACATTTGTAACAAAGGAAACCACTTGAAAATCAGTTGAAAATTCATTGCGTTATGATGATTTTAATTGAGGATAGACTTCCTGCCTCCACAGGCGTACATGCTGTAAGAGACGTGGCTGCCCTGTACCAATATGGCGGCAACATTTGATGCACAAGATTTAACCACGAGGTAATGGAGCGAACAAAATGCAGTCTGTGGATGTGTTTTATTCTATTATGTGGTAAAAGTAAAGAATCACGCTTTACACTCCCAAGTAGCTACTTACTGGAGGTCAGCCACCCCCCCTGTTGCCCCCATGCTTGATGAAACATTATAAATGTTGTCTGGAGTTGCCCAGTGTCCAAGACAATGTGGTGTAGTGCCCTCTTGAGTGCACCTCCAGTGGACAAAACCTGATAAGTGCATCACAACTTTTGGTGCACTGGTGTCCCACTGCATACAGCTGATGTCTTTTTATTTTTGTCGCCCCTGCCCCTCAGACTACCACTGTATCATTATATTATGTAAAATTATATAGTTAAGTTTACAGTGAAAAGTTGATTGGGACAAGTGTCCGCTTTTCCTGAAAAAGGGAAGTAATAGGTCGTGTGTATGTGAAGCAAATTAGTGTCCTTAGATTCTATACCTGACTCCCCTCAGTTTAATTTGCTCAGAGAGGCCGCTCAAAATCCCCAAAACAGCAACACCGTAATCAGCCGGGAGTGAAAATTGAAAACAGAGTGAAAAATTGAATATTGGGGGGCCAATGGACCACATCCATGGCTGTCCAAAGGCAGAGGTAGGTTTCATATGGTGAAGAGTCTGCTTTTCTCATCAGGCCCTGTGTTGGAGAACATGTTCACTCATTCTTATGGCAGGAATCTTTTCAACACCAGAACTGAGGAGCCTGCAGCGCAGAGGCCCCACGAGCCTCCTGATGAGGGCAGCAGAAGCAGGACACGAAAAAAAAAAAAGATTGTTTTCTAAAAAAGTTAGAAAGAAGTCTGGGTATATTCATATGAAATGTAGGACGCTTTATTGCTCCTGAAAAGTGGAAAGTTGATGCGTTTCTGGTACCGATCCAAAACAACGCTGAAGACAATTTTCCATTCCGTGTCATTTTAACCGACAGTGTTCCCTTGTCATTGGTTTACACATTATGGCAGGCTGGCTCGGTGGATGATGGGGTGTAATTTGATGTATACTGTGGTCTCTGTTGTAAGATGCATTTTGACTGACTGGAATTATTGCCACATAAACTTCTGCGAATGTTACAAAAAGTTGCATCATATGGAAATATTTTACATCAAGTCGCATCACATCCTCACACACCCATACTGTCATCATCATGTATGTGGAAATGCTCTTCTGCTAGGTGGCACTCTACACTCTATCTATCTATAAAATTATACTACACATGTAACTGTGTCACAAACTGTTTCAGGGAAAAGCTGCATTTGGTCATAAAACATTGAAAACAACACAAAAATAGAATTAATTTGTCTCCAGTGAACTTAAACGCAACACTCACATACACAATTTAACTTTTATTGAAGCGATGTCTCCACCACAGTGAATTGATATGTGTCCCTACAGTTACACACACACACACTCTCACACACACACACACAATCTCCCCCACTAAAATTACTTCATCCACCCTAAATGTTCCTACAATTGCAAATTTAAGCCTGACCGTGACAGATCTAATTAGTCAGGGTATTTATTTAATTATTTATTTTAATACTGAAATTACTGGCTAATTAATTGTGTGGTCAGACAACAGTAACGTAATTGACAGAAGGGTGATAACTTATTAAATTAATTAGGTCATGTATTGTGAAAAAAAAAGTCAACCTGGAGGTCTACCAGTACCGACAATAAGCATGATATTTAAAAATGAAATATTAATATCACCTTAATAATACACTTGCCTTGTCAGTGCCTCTAAAACACACTGTATGTTCGTATTCCGTGTCTTTCCATACTCCCTTTGTGTAACATGACATTTTGTACACTAAACACTTAATTGATTAAAAGAATAAAAATCAATATCTTAATCCATAATGAAAATAATTATTAGTTGCAGTTATAATTTCAGTTTTATTATTATAATCCTTTATTTAAACAAGTAGTCCCATTGAATAATAAATAAATAAATAAATAAATAAATAAATAAATAAATAAATAAATAAAAACAAACAAAAATAATTTAAAAACCTTGTGGAATTCATTCCATGTGTAAGCAGCATAGAACTGGCCAGGTTTTCCAAGTTAAATTTGAACAGGAGATGTAGGTAACGTTAAAAGATGAGATACGACCTAACATGTTAATGACTGTTTTCAGGTGTGACCGGAGAGCAGAGACAGTTGGAGAGTTTTAATGGAAGAGCTTTATAGATAAATAATGTAAACTATTGGCTAAAGACATGGGTGTAGATTATGGGACGGATGAAAGGGACAGGTCCCTCTCAATGTTTAGAACACATGCATTTGTACCCCCCCTCACCAAAAAAATGAAAGAAAAAAAAAATACTGTGAAAGCAGCAGAGGACTTTTATTTGGACAGACTGTTAGCCATGGAGCATTATTGCATTAAATTCCATTATATTTTGAATTATAACCTGGTGCCTGAATTTATTATGACATTTATTTAATGCCTTTGTAAATACAGACATTCCCATTATAAATTGATGCAGAAATGCACAAATTGGTGCATAAAAAAAATCACCACAATGAAGGAAATAACGTGTTTGATCTTCAAAATGTCCCCCGCTTAACATGTTGAACTGAAACCTAAGCACTTGGCTAAAGATGATTATTTATTTAATCACTGCACTTTAATGAAAGAGGCTATCGCAGTGAGGTTGACAGTAAAAGTCCAAGAAAAGAAATCTAGAAGTCTATCTGCTCTGCACAGATGTTCCAGCTGGAAGCTCTGTCTCTATTTCTCGGCCAAATGCATCTAAACGCATCCTCGGACATTCCTGATGGGATTACTGGGCCAGGTACCATCCGCTGGTCAGGAGAGATAAAGAGAGAATGAGTCAGAGTGAGCGTGCAGCACAGCCTGCTTGTTTTTACGTCTCGTGCTGCGTGCTTGAGCAGATTTGCCTTGATAAAAGATAAAGGCTCTTTGATAGGCTGCAGGTGCGCTGCTTTAATGAGCATTACCACCACTACCCCCCCTTTCTTCCCGGCAAAAACGCACCACAGACGCACATCTGCACATCTGTCATTCGATGTTCTGCAGCATCTCCGTAGCGTCTCCTCCCCCCGCTTTCTGCCTGTCACTCATTCCCAGACTCTCTCTCTCTCTCTCTCTCTCTCTCTCTCTCTCTCTCTCTCTCTCTCTCTCTCTCTCTCTCTCACACACACACACACATCTCACACACTCCACACACTGCCGTGTTTGAGGAACCAAAGTGACGTCAGAGCATTTGCTGTTCAATGAAATAGTTTTCCTGTATTGATACAGCTTTCCTGGCTGACTGAATCCAAACCCCACCCGCTCGGGGCATTCCAGGCAGGCTAAAACAAACGCTCAGAGAACTGGAAAAAAAATACAGTAATTCAGATGCAATTTGGCCTGCTCTCAGCCTGTTAGAGGCATGCTGGAGAAAGGAAGAAACAGGAGGAGAAAGACATTTAGAGAGGGATGTTAGGTGTTTGTTTGTGGGCACTTGCTTTCTCCTTATTCAGAGCCCGAGGTGCCCAGGGAATAGCTCGATGACGTGGGTTGTGGTCTGGGCAGGAAACATGGGGAGGAACTTGTGACTTTATATTAAGTGCCGAGGCGGTTAACAGGAAAAGATAACCTGTTTCTGTTGATATAGCAAGGAAGTGTGAATTCTTGGCACATGCGAGATGTCGCAGGCTGACGATGCCTTCCACGTCTCTGATTGACTGGCTTACTGGAATTTCCTCGAGTTCGCTGTGGTTTTGTTTGGGTGGCTGTGATGGAGTGTCGGAGTGTTACAGGAATGCTTTCAGGGACATTCCTGCAGCAACAGAAAAGGTGTTTCTTATGCAAGCAGAGATGTACTGTTGCATCACAGAGGCCACACAGTGCAGTCCCATCTATGGTCTCTTAAATAACTGGCCTGTTATCTGTAGGCATTTTCATGTAGCACACAAATAAACAGTTTACTTTAAGCAGATACACTCTACATTGTGAAAGGATTGTGTAAAAGGAGTTATTCAGCAATTACTCGGTGCTGATGAGCCACTTCAAGAGAAATGACGTGAAATGATGAGGCATTCTCTGTGTGTAAGTCAAATGCAGGGACACAGAAATGTGATAAAATTGTGCTGCACACAAGGCTGCTCAAAATTTTCATTTTTAGAATTCAGCAAGAAAAATTACATGTAATTCATGAAGACATGTGTCAGACCTTTACAACAACATAACATTTTGTTGTCACTGTGTGTAACTGTTATATCACTGTGGTGAAATTATACCTCCCATAGCCTGAAGAAATAAGAAAATGCCCATGTAGCACTTGAGTAATAATAGGTTGTTGACACCAGTCATATTACTGTGAATGAGCTCAGTGTATAGATAAAAATAATGCTGAAATTGTTTAACCTATAGCATGGGATTTCACACACTCACACACACACACACACACACACACACACACACACACACACACACACACACACAAGCAAGATATGCTGCAAGATATGGTAAAAAAAAAAAAAATCATATTGTGATTACTTTGACAGATATTGCAATATGATTTATGATTAGTGGGAATGATCATTTTTGCATCACAGTTTCAAATATTAAAATCATGGTGATGTAATATTTATTTATTGAGGTCCGTACCAAACAAACATCTGGAGAACAAGATGTGTAGGTCAGGTCGTCTCTGCAGCACTACAGTACTTCATTATAATGCTGTTTATTCACACAGTTTCCTTTATCAAAAAATTGCAGCTTTCTGCATTTGGATATTGCACTTGGCCATATTGCAATTTCGATAAAATTTCTATTAATTGTGAAGCCCTAACACACACACACACCCACACACACACATATATATACACACACACACACACACGGGTGACCAGATGTCCTGAAAAATTCAGCACAGTCCAGAATTAGAAGCAGTTGTCCTGATTCCGGTATCCTGTCCTTATTGTCCCAAAAATCAACCGTTACACTCATAGATAATGAACAACATATGAATATGTGAAAATATTCTGATCAAATCAGTCATGTGGGCTGTAGTTCCTGCTTTTAGTTATTGAAAAATGTCCTGTTCGTTTTTGAAAAATAAAATTGATGTGTTTTCACTTGCACTGATTAGGCCAGGGGTCTGCAATCTCTTCTCTCTAAATAGCCATTCTTGGCCAAAAAAAGAAAAAAAATGTTTGGAGCTGCAACTATTAAATTCTCTGTTTTCCTCTGAGACTTTTCTTTTGTTGGATTTGGCGTCCATAACTAGCCTCAGGAGACTGAAGACTAGCCACCCACAAAATTTAGAGGAAAAGGCACTCAGCCATTTTAGTTAACGGCATATTAAAACTTTTTTTTTGGGGGGTGTATAGACGGCACATTTTTACAAATGGAGAATGTAAGAATCACTTTAGGCCTACATAGATGATAAATGAAAATTAAAATGTTAAAAAAAACAACCATTATTCAGTTCCATATCATTTTAGTCAAACCAGTGGAAGCCACTGAAGATGAGCAAAAAAGCTGCAGGTTACACAGCCCCGGTCATAAATAACAGATTGATGTCATTTGACCAGTTTAAACCAGATGATGGACAGTGCATTCCCCACTGCCGGATTATTTTTTGATTATAAATATCTAAAAAAAAAAAAAAAAAAAAAAAAAAAAAAAACTTTTTTTAAAAAAAAAAAAATAAAAAAAAAAAAATAA